>PNEQ01002401.1:28307-67575 GCA_003012365.1 Medauroidea extradentata
TAAAAAGAAAATTTTAATGTAAATTTCTCTACTCGCATCCCCAATTAATAGGTTGGATCCCGCCGTATACATCCTTATACCTGGTTAATTTGGACTACTTAATTTGTTATTACAAAAAAAAACATTTTACGACAAAAAAAATTGACATTACTGTGTGATAAGAGGCCAAGTAAGTGCTACGTGCCAGTGCACGTCACAGGGGGAGAGTAAAAAATTTTAAGTTGGATTTAACGAACCATCAATTTACGATTTAGAGCAAACATTTTCGGGTCCCGTGGCATTTCGTTGAACCGGGGTTGTACTGTATACCCCAAGCGCAGACTTGTCGCTTCACACTATATCTCCTTGTAAATGCAACATTATGCACTGGCAAATGTATACAAAAATTTGAAGAAACACTACTTGAAAAATATTTGAAAAAATTAATATTTGTTCGAAAACTATTCGATTCACTAAAGTCACTATTCGCACACCCCTATTATTTATACACTTTAGTACTGTAAATTCAATTTTTTAAGCAGAAGCCAAGCACGTGATAAATTTATTCATTATTGTACATTTCTTGGTAGAATCGTTGTGTTAAGCTTAATGTTGTTACATAAACTGACTTTCATTTAATATCGTTTTTAAACTCCATTTTCACCTTTTTGCGCAAAATCATTACACCATTTTTTCACACCCCTAAATATCATCTGTAGCAGTTTGTATATTTGAACTATTATTGTACATTAACTCCAGGCTGGGTGTATTGTTGGCTAGTTTTGTGTAACGGCACAGGTGTGCCTAGCCAGTTCCTGGAACTCGTAAATTTAGATAGTTTTACAGTTTTTCTACTGCTTTTACTTTTCACGGGAGTGCACATACACGGCCGCTCGTCGAGTGTGCAAGAGAGACAGTGATATGTTTGTGCGGGCAGACGAGGGCCAATCAAGAGACATGCAATTTAAATTTAGTAAAGTTTATGCTGTACTTTAAAATGTAATTATATTCTTCAAGGCAATATTTTAATTTCAGAGGTTGTTTAAAGGTAGCATGATTGCATTTGTTCATTATATATTAAGCAGTTTTAGTTTACAGTAAAGTATTTTCTTGCTTGGTGAGTTTTGGGTGGCCACCAGGGGCACTGCACGGAGAGAGCCAGTTTGGTTTAGCGAGGTCTGCTATTACTTTACTCTGGTAGTGTCTGCAGACGTAGATGGACATGTTTCGTTAGTCGTTACAGTTGAGATAGTCAGCCATGTTTGAAACAGGTGTGAGGCACAATCAAAACTATTTGGTTAAATATTATCATTCTGACAGTAATACACAAAAATTTTTTTAGAGCTAAAAAATTTTTTCACCACTTTTAACTAATTAACTTTAAGGAATATTGATGAGACACAAGTAAAAAAGTAAGTAATATGGTAAAACATTTGTAAAGAGAGCAAATTTTTGAGAATGCGTTGTGTTTGCAGGCTCCAACTAGAAGGTAATTGAGACAGGGAAGTGTCATGGAAGATGACAAGGCCAACACGAGATATAAACACACAGTATATATTTTTCTGAACATTCTAAAGGCACTGAAAAAATTAGACATTATCTAGGCAATCCTCTTAAAAAGAGTCAAATTACAGTAGAACCCCGATTTAACGAAATGCCATGGGACCCGAAAATGTTTACTCTAGAACGATGTTTCGTTAAATCCGACTTCACACCACCTCCTTTTTTTTTTCGCAAAGAAAAAGTTTAATCCTCGGGCATGTTTCGTCGGAATTCAACGTAATTTTAAAAAAGTATATTGGATCAAAACAATAACAAAACGCATTTACCGCATAGGTAAGCCACAGCCGCGAAGAAAAAAAAATTGGCAAAAAAACTTCCAGTGGAACGCTTGGCGAGCGTGCGCATGGCGAGTTAGACCATCCTTGTGTGCGCCAGCAACACAAGAGAAGTGATGACTAACACCGCCGAGCCGTCAATATTTCCGTCTCTCTCCGGCCCCCTCCACCAACAAAGTTAAGGAAAATCCCATAAAAAATAGTAATAAAAAAATTCTTCATGAAAACTGAATTAAAAGTTTGCGAGACAACTGTAAAATAATAATTAAATATGTGCGGAGGCGGCTGTCATTGTTGCTTGTATGCAGCCGCGCTTGTGAAAGAAACTAGTGTTGGTCTGCTCACTAAAAATGCTTTGCACTTGAGCGTTTTTTTAGCATCGGAGAAACAAATTATTTTTACGTTTACGGCAATAAATTCGTTGTACAAAGTCTGCATAAATAATATTACGTTTTTTTTTACATAAACTCGCTTGTTTTATCATGGGACGCGAGTGTAAATAATCACGCTGCACACCACTGCACTCTATTGGTAAGAGAATTAATCGCAAGAGCGTGGCACTGCAGCGCATTCTAACGGAGATGCGTAGCACTATCCGTGAATTAGTTCTTGTGCTGCCTACTGCCGCACTGTGGAGACTGGGTACCTAGATGCTAATTTACACGCCAGACGCCAGGATGAGGATCTAGACGCGTGCTTGTTATGCAACTCAGCATCGCTCGCTCGTCCGCGCGTGCGTATCTCTAAATAACTCCTGCGACCAAAGTTTTCAACGAATTTTAAAGAATTTTTTTTTGTTTCTCGACGGATGGTTTAAGCTTTTCTACGGAGAAATAAGTACATACGACGGTCGGTGCTAGTATTTTTAAAGGACTGAACTTACAATTAATACTGTATTCGATTTTATCAAAGTCAGTTACTTATTTAATACTTTTTTTTGTTATTTTTTGAAGGTTCCTAAAAATACTTTTGTTAAATCGCTGTATTCATTATTCCCGAGTTCGTTAAATCGAGGCTCTACTGTACACAAGTGCAAACAAACTAAGTTGCCTAATTTCAGAGTTTTAAGTACCTGCTTGATGACCTGCAGCACATTAGAAGACGAGGTCTGCGGAGTGCCTGGCTCGAGGCCTGGGCTGGTGGCCCCCGGGGCCAGCACCCCAGAGCCTCCTTGGGCTACGGGAGGCACTGCAACACGAGTTGTGTTGGTCTTCGCAGCTTTACGTTGCCGCAGCAGCTGTAACTTCTCCTGTAACTGCTGTTTCAGCTTGTCCTTAATGCTGGGGCAGAACGGCACCAGGCACTCTGCATCCTGCACAAGATAGCGAACATCCACTGTCTTTCAGTAGATACAAAGCCACGCACACATGCATTGTGCACAGTGACATACATGAGACGTGTGCCACAACACACATTATTTTATAAATACTGCATAAAATAGGCAGACCAAACATGTCTGCAACCACAAGTCAGAACAAAGTACTCCTCTCCCTATTACCTATTACTAAAGAACCCTAAAAACTGTGAATGAAAATTGCCAATTTCGATGTTTAAAAATATTTAAAGCAGTTTAAAAAATTTGGCGTCAAAAACCTTTTAACGCTGTGTAAAAATTAGTTAAAAGCGGTGAAAAAAATGTAAGTGGTAAAACAATTTTTGTGTAATACTATTAAAATTATAATATTATTTAACCAAACAGTTCTGATTTTGCCTCATCACTAATTTTTTGTTTACAATGTATGGCTGGTACCTAACTCAATTGTGCAAACTAAAATAATTTTTTTTAAATTACCAGACTATATAAATACCCTCCATTTTGTTGAAACAATTTATCTAGAGTTTCTCTTAAGCTTTGGAGTTTTAAAAAAGATTTCTCCTAATTTATTCAGTCCCTTTCAGTACATGTACAAATTTTAATGTTTTATTACAAAATTATATGGCTCAATGAAGATAATTTATATAGCGTACCTACACAAACAGACCGACTGTTTGGTATCTATTCACTAATGGAATAGCTGAAAATTATATTTCACCACGTCTTAGCCACTTAAATGCGTATTCCTACCCCTTGCAACACAGAGCAACTCTACAATATCACTGTTTACATGAGGATCTGTCAGGTAAGGTTTTTAGTTTATTTTCGCTACGAAAATCAAAATTATAAAAGCAACGCAACATCTCAGAAAATGCTGAAACAAAACATTAAATATGTAAACAAATGTGTATTAAATCATAGAGATATATATTGCAGCTTGGTAGTTCTCGAACTGTACCTCGGCTGCCATCTTGTCGATATATCGAGATCTCTGTACCGTGTGACCATGGCCGTGCGTGAGGTGATACACTTCAACTGCAAAATATGTTACGAAATGTGTCATTCCATGTCAAATCAACGTGGCTTACAACCTGACCTCCTCCAATTTTTTTTTAGATTTGGTACATATTTAGTAGTCTGTGAAAGGACTTTCGTCCTAAATTTACAGCCTTCTACTCTATTTGGTTCTGACTCTACAGCATTTTCAAATTTCCATCATTACACTGTTTACAGATTACATAAATTAATTTTCTCTGCGTCTTTGCAAGACACATGATTCTACCTGGGCTCATTTTAA
Organism: Medauroidea extradentata; assembly: GCA_003012365.1. Lineage (NCBI taxonomy): Eukaryota > Metazoa > Arthropoda > Insecta > Phasmatodea > Phasmatidae > Medauroidea > Medauroidea extradentata. Next base: position 32,737 of record PNEQ01002401.1, read on the forward strand.
AGCTTATTTTGTGAGCTTTCCATTGATGTAAAATATCGACTGAGCAGCAAAAATGTTTCTGTTCAAGGTCATTCAAAATAAAGTTTGACCTTGAGTTTTTCAAAAATGGTATTTATAAAAAAAAAAAAAAAAAAAAAAAAAAAAAAAAAAAAAAAAAAAAAAAAAAAAAAAAAAAAAAAAAAAAAAAAAAAAAAAAAAAAAAAAAAAAAAAAAAAAAAAAAAAAAAAAAAAAAAAAAAAAAAAAAAAAAAAAAAAAAAAAAAAAAAAAAAAAAAAAAAAAAAAAAAGGTGTGTGTTCTTTATGTTTGTTCTCTATGTGCACCCCAAATTTGAAGTTGGGACGGCAATGGGTAAACTAGATATTATTTTTTATAAAAGCACGAGTATTGGTCAGAAGTTGCATAATTTATGTACAAATCATTTAATTCACAATATTGCAATACAAATGTTTCCAAATCAACTGCAGGCTATATTAGTAAGAGACATAACTAAGTTAGTTAATTACAGTTAAAAACACATTTAAACATTACGGTCATGTATAATTTGAGTTATGTGAAAAATTTAATCTACTTCATTGGATATTTTAAGTAATTTGTGTCAGTGGCAGCAGTTGAAAAATGCTAATTAGTGCTTACTTTTAGAAATACTTTTTATGAAATCAAATAATCAAAAACAAATGTTCTGTACCTAATGTACTTCTAGTGTGGATTAAAAATAAAAGTACATACAGTAATTGGTACATCTCAGCTCCTATGGAATAAGCCAGTCAGCTTTGTGATAGTTTATTTGCTGACCACATGTGAAGCAAGTAGCCTTGCAGCCTTTATCTCAGTGGAGAGGAAGAATTATGCTGTGTCCACACAATGAGTAATCTGCTGGCTGTATAGTGAACCAGCAGGCTGCCTCATATCCTCTTTTATCTGCTAGCCCTTATCATGCTGGTCTATGTCTTATTTACTTACTATTCATCCTTTGTGCAGACATGTTGTCTTCCCAAGCCAAATGCTGTGAACTGTGTGTGGGCAATGCTTTGGCAAAAAAACTGTTATAAATAATTGTGATTGTGTTTGTCTTGGAGACATGAATTCCAAAAAACCAATATTAATTTTTATTGTATGAATATTTTTCAAGAAAAGGACATAATAACAAAAAGAGTACTTTGAGATCTGTTTTACCATGGATGATGAAAACAACTAGCCAAAGAACTGCCACCAAACCAAACAGCGCCATCTACAGCTATGACAGCAACACAAGATCCAAATGTATTTGACTCGGCAGAAAGCAGTGAAGATGATGATAACGCTGAAGAAACTGGAAGGGAAATAAGTACTCCAGAAAAAACTTGTGCCTTGAAGTCATTAAACAAAAGTCTTTGTTGTATGGGTGAAACATCAGTAAAATCTAAGAGACTATCTGAAAAGACATATCCCAGAAAATGGTTTAAATCTTTGCATAAAGCAGTTGGAACATAGTTGTTAGGGATTAATATTAATACAGGGTGGCTAGCAAAACCTGTACAAAAAATTCCCTGAGTTTTCCAGGTCAGCGGCTCTTATTTTCCCTGACCAACAAAATATCAATTAAATTAATCAGGTTGTATAATCGCAGCAAAATTTTTTTTGGGTAAATATTAAGAATCGCTACCCATCCTGTACCGGCTAAACTATTGATTTTAGACATATAAGTTAATTTATTTATAAAAATTTTCTTAGGGGCATTATAAGTAGTGCTACGCAAAAAAAAATTTTTGTTAGGTTAGGTAGTAAATTGTGTATGTAGGACTACTTCTAATGTCTTCAAAAGCCTTACGTAAAGTGTTTTGTTAGGTTGCCTAATTTAGGTTAGGGAACCTAACCTGACCTAATTTAAGTTAGGGAACCTAACCTGACCTAATTTAAGTTAGGGAACCTAATCTGACCTAATTTAATGTTTATAACCTAATTTAACTTAAACTAACGTAACCTAACCCAACTTAAACTAACCTAACAAAAAATTACATAGGACTACTTACAATGTCTGTAGAAACAATTTTAATAATAAACGATATGTCTACAATCAATAGTTTGGCCAGTACACGATGAGTAGCGATACTTAATATTTACCTATTTTTGTGAAGATGAACACTACTAATCAGTGTAACTTCACCTTACAGAAAGATGATGTCAAAATGCATACCCAAAAACAATTTGTTTTAAACAATCTAGAAGATGTTTATAAATTGTTTAAAGAACAGAATCCAGGACTCAAACTTGGCATTTCGGCTGGAGCTAGTGGTACCCACACTGTATGTGTGTGTGTGTGTGTGTGTGTGTGTGTGTGTGTGTGTGTGTGTGTGTGTGTGTGTGTGTGTGTGTGTGTGTGTGTGTGTGTGTGTGTGTGTGTGTGTGTGTGTGTGTGTGTGTGTGTGTGTGTGTGTGTGTGTGTGTGTGTGCAATGCATAAAACTGATGATAAATGCATTTTGTAAATTGCCTACCATACATGGGTCTGTTAATTCTCTTCGAGATTATAAGGAAAATGTACACATTTAGACGATTGTGCTTCAATTGATTTGTAACAAAATATCCGCCAAGGCATTTGAATTTGTATGAAACACCGCTTTTAACGAAATTATGCTGAAATTCACGGGAAACTTATAACTATGGCAAATTTCGCGTTATTTCGCGAGTCACCATTTTTAGGGGTCCGTACCTATTACTTGTCCTCGAGTCATCCAGTCCATTCACATGTCTTCCATTTTATCCCATTAACTCATTGTATGGCAAGTAACCCCATTTTACATATCAAGTCACTTAATTTATACGGCATGTAACTTGATTTATGTCAAATAATCCCAATTATAGAGCAAGGTACAGCACATATGGTAAGTAACACAATTTATTCGGCAAGTATACCCTATTTAACCCGCAAGTCACACCATTTACACTGCTAAATACACAATTTAAACTGAAAGTTACCTCTTTTATACAGGACGTAGCCTCATTTATACAAGTAACCCCATTTATGTAAAGTTACCTCAATTACCCTACTTGTACAGTGAGTTACTAAACAATTTATACTATACATAAAGTTAGTCCACACATACAAGTCACCCATATGTGTCAAGTTACCCAAATTACCTCTTTTATATGCCAAATTACTACAACTACCCCTATTTATACAGCAAGTGACCCGACTTATACAACAAGTTGCCCCACGTATATAACAAGGTACTTTTTTTACACAGCACATTACACTTACACAATTTACCTTTTTTTTTTTTTTTCATATGTCAAGTTATCCCACTTAAACAGCAAGTTACCCATGTGTAAAGTATGTTACCCCATGTACACTGCAAGTAACCACATTTATACATAAAATTACCTCATGTTCTCAAGTCACATTATATGTTATCAAACAACACTATGTACAGGACCTTAAGTAATTTTTCCTAACAAATTTTATCTTTTTCTTAAATCTCTCCAAATAATTTGATATAGAAAGTAATTAAGCTACCACGTCTGTATTTTCTAAAATAAATAAACAGTGTATGGGAAGGGTGCCCGAGAGTAGGGCATCGCAACCCAAGTACATATTTGTTGACAGGATGCTCGTAGGCATCTGCATGTCCTCATGGATTACATGAAATGAAGCCCTACAATCGAAAAGTGACAGATTGAGAAAGGCAGGGAAAACGGGAGATTCCCTAGAAAACCAGCCGGTCAACGGCAATGTCCGCCACATTTCCCACATGCGAAAAAATCAGGGCTGGACCCACCGGGGATCGAACCCGGATCGCCTTGGTGAGAGTCGAGTGATCTGACCACTTGGACACCACTGCTATTTTGTTAAACTATATCTAGAAAGAAAAGTGAAAGATTTAAATTTAAAATAATTGGATTATTTTAATGAAGCAAATTTGAAAGCCTGTTTTTTTATTGAAGGCAGAGTCTTACTCCATTGCATGCTAAAACTATTCAAGTTACACCATAGAAGAAATTACAGAAAACAATGTTAAAACAAGAAACAACTTTTTCAATCAAATGAATAATTAATGAACTTCTTTCAATGAGTGCTGTGCTGCTAATAGTCAGCAGAAGAGAGCTCAAGCAACATCTATCTCACCCGACAGCACTTGCAGTGGAAGCAGCAGAGCTCTAAGAGCTGCTTGCAGAGGACGCAGCCTCCTATGGTCTTGCGCTTGCACACCTTAGTGTGCTGGACCACTCGCTTCAACTTCAGGCAGCTAGGCAGGCGACAGTTGACATCACGGCACTGACTAGCGTGCATTATCGACTGATTCACACTCCGCAACAGCAGCTTCCTTGCCTCCTGCTCACAATACAGTGACTCACTGCTTATACGCTGCATATATTTTTTAAAGCAATTTATTTCAACATTTTCCAAACATGAAATTGCATTCTGCCAATAAATATAGTGGCTTCATTACACCTTTTTCCTACAGAATACCTAAACCAATGGAGGAACAGATCATCTACAACTATCCCACTCACATAATTAACTCATACCTGCCAACCATTCAGGATGACAACAAGGAAAATATTTTAAATTTGTAAATTTTTGAGTAAAACATACGCTGCAATTTTTTTGCACCACATTACATAACCATTAAAATAATTAAAAATCAAACATAATTCTGAAAGCAATGACAAACAAGTGCCACAATCATTAATCAACAAATATGTGTGTCAAATAACTGAAAAATAGATAAACGGCATTTAACTACATTTTGATTTGAAAGCGAGCACTGTGATTTCTATGAAGTAGCAGTTGCATTCTTTGCTTTAATCAAAAAAATCTGGGCTATAATTTTGTTCATAACATAAACCAGATTGTCTGCACTTGAGGACAGAAATAGCTTCCAGAGTTTCGTTTGACATTGAGCACCATCTTGTGTTTCGCCTTCCTTTACAGTAAGTATAATAGGAAATAATTCCACATAGAAACGGACAAATGAAAATCTAGCATTTTCAAAGTTACTGAGTCTAGCAACTTCTGCATGTTTCAGTACCTCATTTTTCAAAGGCAACTTATTGACAGTGTAATCACATGCCAAGCATTGGCAGTTTGTGCTACTGGACTGCAGTCCTCCCTGATTATTTGGGAACTACAGTAAATAATTTTCATTTTCACAGTTGGTGTTATAGAAGATAATTTGTAATTATATCTTTTGAACTACCTACTCGCCAAAACCGTCAGCCGATCGCGAAGTCTGAGGGCTGCGAGAAAGTTTTGAAGATTTAATTATGTACGTGTTTCCTGCCTCAGGCGGTCTGAACTAGGCAGGGCTGTGCAGCGAGCAGCCCGTCTGACCTTGTTGGCACATGCGCATAGCGCGTCCCGCTCTGGCAAAACCAGGAAGAAGGAGGGCGGGGGTGTCTGATAAATGGCGTGCTTGTGGGCTGCTAGCAAACCAGCCCAGCTCGCAAGTCTAGCTACACTGCACTAAGGACAGAAACAACCTGTCACTCAACTCGCTGGTTTCGTGACATCACTGCAGTATATTGTACCAAAATTTCATGACCTGTCCTACACACTATGGTGCTTCCTACGAACTTTTCACACTTTGAGTACACAACTTAGTTAATTAGAAAAAAAATTCTAACATTGTAACTACATTTTCACTCAAAACCCACCTGAAACACATTAAAAAAACTGGTCTAAAGTAGCATGATTCTACAACCTATTACGCCAAAAAGAATACTTTATATTTGATACTCTACCATAAAATTGCCCAAGTTTTAGATGTTACTCCTTCAAGTAAACATTTTTGCAGCCTATTATTTCACACGAATTATAATGTACTTCATACCAAATAATAAATTAATATCAACTTAAAAATACAAAGTAAAATAGAAGTACATTGTTATTCACTTTAAAGAACAAACTTTATAGCTGAGCACTTTACCGAACCATATGGCAGAGAAGTAAAATAAACTCGTAGACGAAAATTTCAAAACTTCATTTTCTGTCCGGCCACCACCAAAACCATTTATCAAATACAAAGAGGTTTTTTTACTGGATGTCCTTTCCAGATACCTTCAAAATTTGTCTTATTTATGATTTCGTAGTACACGAGACAGAAAGCCATAAACATATGTAACCTCCCTATACGCAAGTATTTCATAATAAGGAGAGTTCCCATTACAATTTACCATTCTGTATCTATTATTTCACTGAATTTATTGAGATATTTAGGCAGCTTTTAATATTTAATGTCTTACGAGTTATTTTCTCTTGTTTATTTATGTTTTAATTATGTATAAGTACCCTTCTTTGTATCTATAAAAGCTGTTGTCTGAAGTCTCTAACCTCCCTCCTTACGTACGGCCCTTACCCTATATAGGCTGTTAAAGTTAGCACTGTATAACAAGCTACTGCGAAATTTGTTCTAAGACAAGAACTAATAATGAACTTCACAGACAAGTAACTTAAAGTTTCATTTTCAAATACAGTGAGATGTAAAAAGATAAAAGTGTAAAAAAAAACACGGTAACTATAGTGCATTAAATTAACGGTGCAGTTTTGTTAAACATGAAACATTGTGATATGTCAACCTTAAAAACAACTGAGCTATGATGTCAATCCGATGTCTAGACAACACTCTCTGGTGTGATTTCAATTTGGCGTAACTTTCCACGCAGCTACCCTTGTTTTTCTCCATCTCCTTGCGACGTCAAGTGCTCAACACAGTAATCCAAAGGTATGTTATATTTGTTAAAATTATGTTTCTGGATTTTGTGAATTTTAGTCTAAAAAAATTAATACCTTGAAATGTTGTTTGAGAAGAGATGGAATAGGGGTAACTGCTTGAAACATTTCTTGAATTCCTCGACTAGAGACTAGGGAAACCCCTCAACACATTGTTTCTTAAAAAAAATATTAATAAATCTACCGAAAGTATATTAAATGCTTGGAAATGAGAACTGCTAAAATAGCACCATTTTGCACCTTGGAATCCAAATTTTTCCGCGGGGAGGACTCCTGGACCATTTTCTTTTTGAGGGGGCGGGAAAGAATAAGTGTTCTTCCTCATATGCAGCCCTACCTATGTCAAAATTCACTAGCTGCGCCTGATGCCAAGATAAAGTACTTCTGAACAGAAGAACAGAAAACAGTTTTTCTTCCAGGGTTTTTACAGCAACATACAATTAAAATTCAAGGACTTTTCAAAGACTGTCTACTAATATTTCAAGGACCGCAGTAAATTACATTCGACACACCAAATTTTTATTTGAATGTTTAAGGTTTGTTTTATTTGCTACATAACTATCTATCCTGAAGTTCACCAGAGGTAAACGAACCTAAAATTTTCAATTTCATTTTAAATTAACGCCTTCATATTTATTATTAAAACGTTTCATGAAAATAAATTGTACTGAATCACAAAATAAGTACTTTTTAAAAAGAGAGATTTAATTTTCAAATAAATTCAGTCTTACCGGTTCTAATGTAAACAAATATGGCTGATGCCATGCTCCTGCTTAAGTATTAACACACAATAGAGTATTTTATTTCCAATTCAAGGTATAAAAATTTCCACAAATTCATGCTGTAACTAAATAAATAAAAAATAAGTAAGCATAGTGAAATATCGTCGGTCACTAATTGTGCAACGTACAGTGCGAGATCGTTGGTACAAAACACCTCTTCGGAAGTGGTCGGGCAACTTCGACTTGCAAAACGTGGGAGACATTCTGCTTTGCAGCATGCACTGCACGCTAACTTCTCTCACACCTGACACGTAATTAATTTTTTAATACTCTCGTAAATACTGCATTTCGTGTGGGTCACTTATCGTTTTCTAAGCTCTTTAGTTTCCTTTTTTGCACCTCTTCTCATCCAAATAAACTTTGCCATTAAACTCTAGCAGATGCAGATTACTACTTGTTGTGATCACATAAAAAACACTATGCGTAACCTAACGTGCTGTGGTATGCCAGAGAGTGTATCAATTCAACAGACCCTGCAAAAAGCCTGTTATCATCAGATAAATTATATTACAGAAATAATGCGTAGACAAAATATGGTTTCATATATCTGAGAAAGGATTTTAATGTTAAGAAAATAGCTAGAATATTAGTTAGGCAAACCCAAAAATTCAAGGACTTTTCAAGAACTGGATTAAATCAAGGACTTTTCAAGGCCTTTTAAAGACATGGACAAAGTTCCAGGACTGTAAGAACCCTGTCTTTGTTTTCCAGTGTTCTCACAATGTTTAAAGCCCGGTTCTCTATAACTAAATCAATGTCTTCTTTCTGATTCACAATGGAGTGGTAATAGAATTCAAATAGAGAGCTGGCTTTGATTAATTTTGCCTTCACGAAGTATGATAATAGGTCTCTCAAAAAATTCAACAGTTCTCTAAGGACATGAATGTGTGGAGATGCAGACTGTAGGGTTGTATTTACCTTATCAAATTATGGAATTACACTGAAATGAAAAAAAACAAATGCCTTACTGATTTTAGATAACAGGAACATAAACAGTTTTTCTTCGAGATTCACTTTACGAGTTTCATCCTTCAAAATGGGTATGTCACGAGGGCAAGCTAAAGTAACTGTTTTACTGCTGGAACAAGGGACGCTGATGCTATTGTATTTCCTGTTGCATTCATTTCTGAAATTTAGGCCTCCTTCAACAGGGTTTGGACTGGATGCATTTTGTTGAGTTGGGCCTACCTTAGGAATTCTGTACAAACTAAGGCTAAAGATTTCTGAGTTACAACTTCTTCATTGAAAAAACTAACCAGTGGGTAACATTCTTTGACTAGCCCAACGTGTACACACGTGTTTCAAAATACTTTTGGCTTTTTTATAATGAAGCTCTTGGAATTTGTGTAATCTGTCTTTTCTTTTGGTACTTTTTTTCTAAGTAATAAAATATGTCTACAAGTATTTCATCTATTTTTATGGGCAAACCACTGACAGCTTTTTCCACAGCCAGGTATATTGGATGACAACTGCAACCAATAACTATGAGATCATTTTGTTTATCTTTTAATACCGTTGCTATGCCATTCTTGTGACCTACTAAGACAGTTGCATTATCAGAACACAATGTTATAAATTTATCAACAGGTACTTACTTTGATTCAAACTGTGAAAGCACTACGTTTCCTATATTATGCCCTGTAGCATCACCTTCTAATGCAGGGATGGACAAAACCGCATTAACAATTTTCTGTTCCTTTTCATCAAAGAATGTTACAATAGGATAAAGCTTCACATTTTAGTCGTTACTACAGTCAGTTGTGACGGCAAATGATCCAAGTAAACTCTGAACTACATCAACTGTTTCGGCAGACGCCATTTTGTGTACAATTTCTGCAGTTTTCATTCTTGTGCGCCCTTATTTTTTCCCTATCTCTGAATTTGGAAACATTTTTTCCCAGCAATGCACCCGTATGATCTGCAGTAGCTAACTGTATATTATGTTCTACCAAAAACCCAGTAAATAGGCACTCTGCTCTGATCACATCTAAGTCAGCATTTCCCGGTTTGACAAAAAACTTTGATATTATCTGGCTCTCTTATTGGAATTGCAAATTTGTGACATGTTTCGCACTTCAACCGTTTTTCCACCATGTGCTATATTTATATTGTAACGACACGCTGTACAATAAGCAAATACGTTACCTTTCCAAGATTTTTTTTATGTAAGAGAATTCAGCACACCACTGTTCTCTGAACAACTGATTACATACTTTCTTCGTGGAAGTCATCTTAACTTACAGAATACTTCACACAGTCAAACAATAACAGGAAACAGGAGTTAACAACTTACCTAATCAATACGTGTGCCACAAAAGTATAAAGAATACAGGAATGCACATTACGATATGAAACTCAACACTGCGCAAATGTTAAACCGTGAAATATAAGCAGCTTTAAATGGTAATACATCACAGACACACGATAGCACACGCACACATTAACTCCAGTGGTTAAAATGCCAAAATGGCCACCATTATAACTGCAATGATGCAAGCATCAACATAAGCTAGTAAAAATGAAGAGATGAAATAAAGTTGTCGATACAACAGAGTCGATATACGTAAAGATAGAGTTATATCATTGGCCAAGATATAACCATTGATTCAAATAATCACAATTAATTGTTACTGTACGCAGCAGACTTATTCAAAGCCCAAAAATTCTTACAAAATAGCACTATGTTCATACAATCGTACAATGAAGCTGTTTTTCGTACATTTTCCGGAAAAATTGTACAAGTTGGCAGGTATGTAACATGGTCATAGATGAATTTACAACATCCTTTGCCAGAAAACTGAACCTCAATGTAGCGGTCTGGGAATCAGAACTTTTTAAAAATCAAATCAAATTTTGAATCGAATAGTAAGTTACATCAATAAAAAAATTACTTATTGTATTTTGCATGCTAAATGTTTACATTAAACTAAAGTGTCTATTTTTGATCACAAACCAATAATTGGTATGTAATGGAGACAAATTTTTCAACTTGCCGAAAAACTGTGACAGAATAAATGACTGAAGACTACGACTTGAGAGAACATAAGTTACGAATTATTGGTTTAATACACACAATACGTAAAACAAAACATTATATAAAATACGTTATTTATCTACTGAACTGATGGCATCTTCCAACAAAAATACATCACACCGTATGCTGGGGGCACCAATTTGGAACTTTCTGTGGACTCTGGGCTGAGCTACGGCTGTGCAAGCTTGTGTGTGTGGGACCTGTGAGCGTGTGTGTGTCGCGCTGAACAGAACTTTTGACCGCCTGTCCAAAGACTTGAGCGCCGGCACCTTGGGACCTTCGGTCCTCCTCGGGCCTAGTCGGAGCCGTTCGGGTCTCCCTCCCTTCCACTCCCCCTCCGCCCATCCCTTCTTCCCCAGTGGCGAGCCAGCTGCGGTTCTCCGCTCGACAGGCCCGTCACTTCGCTTCTGGCCGCCTTCTGCAGTGTACGTCCTCTTCTCTCTCGGCTCCCCATCGACTTCTGTACTGCTACATGGTGAGTTATACTTTTCTTATAGCGAGTTGCTTGCGGTTTTCAACCAGTTTGTTAGACCCGTTAAGTTGCGAGTTTTCACGCTTTGTTTTCCTTTTGACGGCGCAACAGCATGTCGAGAGAGAAAGCAGGTTTGTTCATAAATTTGATCAATTTATTGCCTGAGCCGACTTCAACTGTTAATGTACGCATTCTGTTATGTTTTGGTCGATGTTTAGTTACCTTTGTAAGATCAACGTTCTTAATGAACCTGTGGTTTGGTAAAACTGACGTCCTGTGTGCTTCAGGTCACTGTGTGCCCAACTCGGGTATTAACTCGTTAATCCATTTCCCCCATTTGCAGATATATAGCACAACATAAAATATTATAAACACAATGGTCAACTAATGAACAGTCAGTGTTTCTCTTTTGTAATCCAACAGATAATTTATACTTACATTTTAAGTATGCTGAATAATTAAATAAGACTACTTCAAAATACTTACATAAGTATTTAAAATTTCTTATTTTTCAATAACTGTATATATATTTTATAAAACCAGGATTATAATTTTTGCAGTTCAAGCAAAATTCTTAAAAAAAAAAATGTATGTAGGATACCATACACACTAATATACTTAAGGTTAAGTCCTAGCTGTGTCATATAAACATATCACAAATTTATGTTTTTTTAATAGTTCAGAATTGTCTAAATTTGCAAATATTTTAATTAACCTTAAAATTTGTCTTTTCTAAAAATTACATTATATTGTATTTAGTTGGAACACCTATGATATCACTTAATTTTTATTTACATTTATTTGTTGTGCAAGGTTAGGATACCCTTCCATATATTTTTTTTTAATGCTAAGACTAATTTTTAATGTTAGTTTATTTGGTTGATGAGGCATTCTTTTGAAAGTATAGTTTTGCTTTAAACGCTCAGCACAATAAATTCATTTGTTTTTGTCTCTTTGGTTACAAGAATAGGGATTTTAGAAGGTTTTTAAGTCAGTTCTTGGTCCTCCTTCAAAAATTAATAGCAGTGTCCAAGAAATTGTAGATTTCAAGACCAGCATAATATAGTCTTATCTTAGAAACAAAATGGACCAAGTTGTAGAGATTGTGATAGGGAGCGAGGGTCATCTGTAAGAGGTCCCAATCAGGAGCTCAATTAGATAATTTAGTGCTGAGCTGCCAGTTTTGCTGCCCAAGGGACGTGGCTTCTCTAGCGCAATGGCTGATGCCATCCGCATCTCCCGTCTGATTCTAGAAACTGTAAGCTGTTAAATTTTTTTAATGCATCACCGTAACTCAACCAGGAATTCATTTTTTTTTTTTAATTTAATCTTCTAATAAAGTCTGGTTACCCAGTGGTCATTTTTCAAGAGTTTCGTGAACTGCCAACTTAAATTGTAAACAGAAAAAAATTTCATTTTATAGGCTTAATTTTGTGCTGCATTTTAAGTTTCAATTAAGTGGCAACAAATTGGAACATTTTTGCTACCCCTTAAACTTGTGTAATTAAAATTTTTTTTGTAGGGAAGGGGGCATGATGTGTAACACATTTTCTCATGGTACTTGAAATATTTTAAATTAAGGTACTTCAATTAAATTAAGAAACTTTCAACACCAGTTACATGATTTATTCCAGTAAGTTATTGAATGTAGTCTAGTTGGCTTCGTTTTGTAGTACAACATTGCAATGTATCTGAAAGTTTTCAAGGTGCCCATTATTTACGTATTTATTTTACGGTAAACTCCAGATTATCCGTGCACTGATTAACCAGTTTTTGGATTATCCATAATGCTTTCTGTATGTCGAACACTGTAAAAACAAACATTTTTGCAAAAAAATTTGTTTGGAACGAAATAATGTCTACTCTTGCGTGCAAGAATGGATTAACAACATTTCAAAACCATTTTTTCTCATTTTTTACTGTGCCTTCACTTTCATTTATTTTGGTAAAAGGGTTGTGAAATACATTATTCATAGGTAAAACCGTTACTCATTATGGTATTCGAGTTAATTAAATATAAATTCAATTTTTTTTACATGTTTATTATAACAGAGGTGCTATTTTCAGATTATCCATGCATGGTGCCACACCAATTAACATGGATAATCGGGAGTTTACTGTATTATCATGATTTATATATAGTAAATTGTTATTTGTTTCTGTTTTATGTTTAAATGACCAGTGTGTAATTTTGGAGCTGAAATTCATGATACAACGCAACCAGCAGTACACAAAAACACCATCTCATGTTCCTAAATTTATATCACAAGAAGTAATTGTCCGATTTTAATTTTAATAATTTAAATTTCAAATTGAACATTAAATCCTAATAATAAACCTTGAAATATATTATTTGTGTACTAAAACAACATCACAAATTTATCTAATGCCTACCGAGGGCCGAACTACTACAGAGGCCAGAGGTATCCAAATGCTAGCAAGTGGAACGACCACCATGTCGTTAAACTGGGAAGGGAGAGTCCAGAGTGGAACGACCACCAAGTCGTTAAACTGGAAATCAGAAGAGACAGACGAGGAAGGTCAGACAGGGGAGGAGTACCCTATACCAACACCACGACTTACGACAATAGCAGCTGATCACCAGAGTATATGAGGAACCAACGAGACCGGAATCCACAGTACCAGAAAAGATCGTTTGAGTCACACCACGATAGTACTGATTCGGAAACAGGTCAGCGATTTTCGCACAGGTATGGAAAAAGGGCACACCAGCATGGTAGCGCACCTACCTCACCAAACCGCAGGCAAGCTAATACAAACACGACGCCTAACCCAGAATTGACAAAACCCAGATAAGACGGAAATATCTATTTTCATAGAAACCAACCACTGAACCCTAGTGCGCCACTATATAGTAGCACTAGCACTAAGTACAAGTGGGTACAAGTTGCTGAGGAGGGACCCAGCAACAAGCCTGATAATGTACCATTAAACTAGGTAGGATCAGCGAGTGAGGTCTCTGGCCACTGATCCCATCGCCTGTTATGAGCACAGAGGGGTTTCCACATCAACAGAACACAGACAATTCAAACACAATTATGATTTCAAAAACCATGTAATTTACTATTAGAAAAAGGTTTGATAGCATGACAGGAAACTGACTGAAATTTAAAATTAAAACACAGTTCTGAAATTGTGTTCTGAAGTTAAAATTATTAATTACCAATCAAATAGTAGCACTCCAGATGATTAAAAATCATCCTCAGGGTTTAAATATCAGTTCAACTTCAATGTCTCAAATAATTACTCTGCTGCTCAAATATAAAGACTAATTCTCCCAGGACTTCTGGGTACAAGTATATAGTTATCCTTTAAAAATATCCAAATCAAGAAATAAACAGTTTAAGTTCTGGAAAAGTTCAACTTAATCATCCTTACAACACTAATAATCCTTTGAAAGTAGTTTGAAACCAAATTATTTGCAGTAATACAGGATATTTTGGGTGACAAAGAAATGTTATAATTTTCACTTAGCTAGCCAAAATGGCTTATAACGGCATCCTCTTCTTTCTTGATGTTCACTATTAAATTACTATTGTAATTCCTATCGCTCGACCCTCTTCTTTCACGGTTGGCGAGCCTACAATAGTTACTAGCTTTTGGCGGCACTATCTCAAATCCTTACTTAGGATGGGCCCAAATTTAAACGATTCCTTTAGGACGTAAAATTAATCCATCACCATTAGTTTGAAGAAGCCACCAAAAAGTCCCTGTAGCATACATAAAATTAAGGACTACAAATTCATAGCCTCCAATCCTTAATTAAAATAGTGAAAATGTGTTATGTATCGCAGGCAAACAAAAATATAGTGAAATTATTACTCAAATATTAATAAAATAACAATCGGCAATTAAAAATTATTACATTTACTGTATTTACAACTCTGGATAAAACCATTTAATATTAATTAGTGACTCATTCTCAGCATAGAATCACCATGTTGTCATATTTAATCAATTACGTCGAGGCTTTTAAAAATACGGTAAAATACTGTATTACAAATACTCTTAAAACACATAACATAGCATAAAAATACATTTTTAGTGGTTAAAATACATTTCTGTGACTTTTAAAATAGGTTAAATTTACCGTTAATCCATTTACTATGATATTCATACTGCATATGTCACACTACACTGCAGTCACAGTTTGCTTTGTGGTCGCAGCAAGGCTGTAACATGATTAGAAGCTGACGATTCCTACTGTAAGACGGTTATGTTACGATTAACTTATTTATGGTACCACTACGGCAATTGTAACAGTCTTATTTCAACTAACAAACATGTTGGTGTTTATAAACGTTTGTCGCAGTGATTGCAAACTGCTTCATCATCACCTTGTTCAAAATATCCCACAAGCAACTTCTATGTTACGTTGTAACGTCTACTATTCCCACTCACTCAGTTCCAAACAGTACGACACGCATAAATGAAAATGGTCACGAACACAAAATTTCCTTGTATTATCAGCCAAACAATGCTTTTTATTACCGGTATAGAGTGCATAGTGACAACATATTGATGATTCGACCACAGATCAGAATCGACTACGGCGGCTTGCGAGAGGTGATATTGATCGACCTTGCAGTTGCCGAGACGCAACATGATAATTTTTAACAAACCTCGATGGAACTATTATGAGAAGTACACAAAAGATGAACATTATAATTGTTATTGTACGGATTGTAATTCAGTTAAAAAACTAATGTATCGTTATGTAATGAGTAGGGGCATGCAAAATTCGCATTTGCGATAAAACGAATTTTTACGTGAATTTTAGTGTTTTAAAACGAATAAGCTCGATTTTTAAATTTTTGTTACAGAAGTACAAAAATTGCCGTTTTTGCAACAAATAATATAGCGAATCGCCTAATTTTGACCTGTTAGAAGTTTTATTCTACAAACTTTTAAACGTGAGAGTATGTATATCAATAATATTAGAAAATAAATCCAATATCAATATTAGGTTAGGCTAACCTCTGGTTCTGCTACGACACCATAACTACCACGGTATTTTCCTCAGTAACGTAACGTATTTTCAAGACATTTGCCATAAGTCGACACACACACAGAATTACTTAAAAACTATTTATTTGCACAAGTTTTCGATATAATCACTTAAAACTCTGATGCCAGGCAAGTAAAATAAACAAAGATTTCCACATATCGTTTGAGACTTCCGTTAGTAACTGCCATTGTCTCAGGTCTGTAATCTCGAGTTTCGACTATCGATAGTATCACTGAGATCGATTACGGGTGTTTATATTGCCAGAAACGAACACGCACAAATTAATTTTTGATATATGTATTTCCGCCCGTTTCGCTACAGTTAGTTGTTCTGTTACCACACGTGGTGTGAGGTTTGAGGTTATTTTTTATTAATGGTGTTATTTTATAATTAACATGCCGAAACCCGCAGTTACTGCTAAGCAACGAGCAGCCGAATTTTCAAAAGATGGCTTGCATGCAAGTAACGAAATAACTATATTTTGCAAATTTTGCAATGTTTTGGTAGCGTGGGACCGAAAAGACTCGTGCGTGAAACATGTTAACAGTGAAAAACACAAAAACCGGTTAAAGGAAAATGTTTCTTCAAGCCATGGTGTCAAGCGACAGTGACTGACAAGTAAATTATACTTGTTTATTTTGTTTCTGTTATCAATTTCAATTTACTAACTAACAGCCACTCTTATAGGCCTATTCATATGATTTTCTTTGGTTTTTTTTTTACATACTTATCTGCAACTGAAAATAACACCACTTTTATAAATAATAATACCGATTTTTAATAAAAATAACCTCGAATTTTGTATGAAAATAAAACGATAAGTGCATGCCCCTGGTAATGAGTTAATTTGGTATACTGGTGCATTAAATGTAATAGACAAAACATAATCAAGCAAAGAGTAAAAAAGTAATTTAGATTTTATTGTAAACTGATTCAAGATTTTGACTACAATAATAAATTATTAGTGAATATTTTTTTGATTTAGGATGTTTGCAGACTTCTACATGAATGCTAGTCCTACATTTGCAGAGGCCAACTTTATAAATTTTACTATCCTTCCACGTGTATCAAGTTCAGTTAAGCAAATAAAAAAGTCCTGAACAGATAGTTTTAAAATACTTCACCAGCTACATGCACATAAACGTCAACACTTGTGCTACGATCAGTATACTTTCTGTTGTGTTACTCAGTCCTTGGTTGAGATAGCAAAGACAGGTCCAGGAATTCTCTTCCAGAACAGCTGTGATACATGGAATTTGTTCTGTATAAAATACACAAGCAATATGCCAATTAAGTTTGACTGTACAAAATTCTACGAGTGCCATACTGTGAACATTTCATTTAGGCAGTGGCATGCACGTACTGTAGTTATCTATCATTACAATAATTTATTTCGATTTACAACATATTATTTTCACATGTTTGTGTTGATAACATATAATATTTTAACATGTGAAATAGAAAGGCTTTCAATAACACACATGCTTTTATGAATTCTAAGTTAAAGAAGGAACTTTGTAAACCAGTATAAATAGTCTGCAATGTTCATTTACAATATTTTCATAGATACATGTAGATTTTAATTACATTTGTAGCACTTTAATGGAAACATTACTGCTAAGTAAACAATAAGAATAAAAGGGTATTCAAACCCATGGATTAGCCTGCATCTGATTAGACGGGGGCGAGCCGTTGCCAATATCCCAGCCAAACATCTCCATTGGGTGCTGATGGCCCTCCTTGTAGCACTGCACGCACCAGTCAAAGTTCTGCAACACAAGAAGCTGCATTAGCACTAAGCAACTAGGTACATTTCACAAGAAAGAATACTTGCTTGCTACCTCTGCAACCACAGTTTCCAGGAATGAAGTTCCTAACAAAAGTATAAAGATTAGTTTCATGCACTCTCAACTCAAGCTGTACAAAATCAATACTTTTTACTAATAACCATTTTAGAATAATCTTTAACCAATTATTTTCAGCCAATTTTCATTAGAAATCTTGGTAAAATATATATAAAATTCATTGATTAAGCATATCATGTTGACAAATTAACTTACACAATATTAAACATCAAGTTGTCAACTATAAGTCTGTAGTGAAGAGATAACAAAACCACAGGTATACGTACAAATATTTAAACCAATAGTGCTCGACCGGGCATCTATGCTCTGACGAACATGAATGTAAACGTATATTTCGAAGTTTGTTTGATGACATAATGAGTAGTGATATCTGTCGACTTCAAAAACAAACATCTGGGTGTTTACTCTGTAACAGTTTTATGTTCACGTACGTTCCTTACATAGAGACAGTCACCACATGACTATCGCTACGAGACTAAGTCGAATTCTGTAACTCTTCATGGTGCTGTGGCTGACGTTCAAACAATTTGTGAGCGACTTTATGTAACCGTAGCTAGGGAGGTGGTGTTAGCGGAATTGTGTGCGTTAAATTGTAAATATGGCGGTGGCATTGCGAAGGTTAGATTTCTTAGAAGATCTAGAAAATCAGGAAAAGCATAGGCAAATGTGATTGATGAGGAGGCAAATACGTGATACCCTAAACCAGTTCACCAAAATTGAGGAAGATCAATTTAGGAGATTGTTCATACACGAAAAATAAAAATATTTCTGTATCAAAATTTACCTGTGAAAAACTCCTTATTTTCCCTCATGAAATTCAACTGCAGAACAGTCGTTCTCTTAGAACGAAACTTCGTAGCTTATGCTTCCATTTCACAAAGTTGATCCATTACTCAACCTTTAACCTAAAAACACTTTCACGTTGCCGCACAGCCAGATATAAATCATTTGGTCACCTGTAACTACTAATGGCCAGAAATATAACATTTACGGTGCAGATTTTAATGGTTTCGGAAAGGTACCTACAATGTTGTTAAACCTATATCAACGCTGTTAAAGAATGTTACAAAAATGTTTAGTAGAATACCATTGAAAGACAGTCACGCGTGACCATCTGTACCGCGGACTCTATCAAAAGTCAGTAACGGATGACTGACATTACCGAGGAGAAGTTACAGAATAAGACCCCTGGTCAGTTATTCTGGTCTCACAGCAGTCATAATAGCACAGATCAGTACGTATGTACGTAAGGAAAGAGTCTTCGTCTTGGGTGTTAGAACTGTATTGTGTCTGATGCACTCTGCAGCACATGGGATGTGCGTTATAGAAACTGATTGTTTAGTTCTTGTTGGGAAGAAATTGTATTTAAAGGTGATGTAAATAAATAGTGAATGTCATAGTTACTTCCTGCCGAGATAATTATATTCTATCAAGTCAAATAGTGAATTAGGTCCACTTTCATTTTTAACTAGTCACAGAATTTTCTGCTCGAAAGAAACAATAAAATTATATAGCAGTTTTGTATTATAGAATGAAAAAACACTGTTGAGTGACAGTAATGAAATACTATACTCTCTTCGCACTAAGTCTCATTCATACATTTGTTACAATTTTACAATTTAAAATTTACAAGAAGTACATTTGAACTCTTGCAGGTAAATTACGGATCTCGTACAGCATGATGTCTTAGTTGAAACGTGTCGTTCGTAAGTCGGGCTTCTTTAAGACTGCAAGAAATTTTTGATTGTGTTTCAGTCAGTCATAAGAGTTTCGCGTTACACAAGGCATCTTAAGTAATACGCTTGAAAACACACGTTGGTACTTCTATGCTCAGTTGTCACCACAATTACTTACTAATAAGTTCTAAATAATTTGGTGTGATTCATTTAACGTGTAGTCTTAAGGTATAAAATATATGCATTTACACTGAAGCAATACTTTGTAGGCCTACTTCGTTAAAACAAGTAAAATAACTTACAACTTCTTACGTGGCAATTACAAAATGTGATGTGGTGCAATCCTCTTCTGTAGTCTTCGTATTTTCCGGTAAGTTTATACACAAAATTACTTATGCTAATGCTCAGAAATTACTTGTATAAATAACTATAAGTTCATTTTACTGATACTAACGATCAGACAACTTAACTGAGACTACTGTATTTGGGCACCTTAGTCAAGGCTGTGTTGCCACAATTTTGACGCGTCTTAATTCATCAGTGGTTGCATTTTACCGTTTGACGTCTTACCAACGTTATGTTTGAGTTAAGATGGGCCAAAAACAGATCCATAATCGACCTGCTGGAGCATAGCTCATATTGGGATTCTAGTTTGTTAAAATGAAATAGTGACATGAATGGTTAACTACCCAACCGAGAAGAGTAAGATGCGGCTGCGAAAAACCACAGAGTATA
Source organism: Medauroidea extradentata (assembly GCA_003012365.1). NCBI lineage: Eukaryota > Metazoa > Arthropoda > Insecta > Phasmatodea > Phasmatidae > Medauroidea > Medauroidea extradentata. The sequence continues at coordinate 53,039 of PNEQ01002401.1, forward strand.
GCATAATCAGTAACGAACTGAATATTAACATCTGCAAACATTTGAACATTGAGTACAAGATGTATAATGAACTCAATACTATAGCACCAATACCTAGAAGATACGCTGACATAGCAATACTACAGCACAAATATCAAAAGATACAATATAAGTAGCACAACGCACATAGAAAATACGAAATACTACTACACAGCACAACTCTTAACTCAGCTGAGAAAAGAATATTAATTTAACACACGAACATACAAACAATTATTCAAATGCTCACCCATACATGAAAACATATACATGTGCAGAGTAAATTTATCATATTTCTCATGCACAGATGCACACACACATTAATGCCTTTTGATGGGATAACGAACCAAGATTTCCCTGAACTCATTTATGGTGACAGGAGCAGCATCCCTGCAGGAAACCTTGCAACTCCAACAAGAGTTAGTAAATATATTGCATTTAGTGTTGTAAAAGGGCACCAGTGGGTCATTCCATTTTATATATAGGATGTTTCTTAAATAGGGGGACAAACTCAGCATGTGTGTTCCTTGCAAAAAACTGTGACTAAAACTTGTTTAGCACTTTTCACTTAAACGCAATATTAAAGGAGTAATGGGCCTCTGAACATTAAATTTTAAAACAGGTTTTCCCCAAAATATCATAAACTAACAATAATATAGTATTTTCAGCATTTCTTAATGCTACTGGGGCCTGCAAACCAACAGCAAACACTGGTTGATACCGTCCACCCTTATGAAAATAGCATATAACTTTTTTACCGTTAGGATTTTCGAACATCTGAATATGGTTCATTGAGTAACGTTACCTGTCTAACAAAACGTCTTCGTGTTACAACTGTCTAGGATCCATCATTTTTGTTCCATTACATTTTTAAGGTTCAGCAAAGCTCGCTGACAAACCTAACCTTCCAACACGATCATCTCGCCCAGTCATTGCTGCCCAACTACATGATTTTTTTACCAACACTAGCGAGATTTCAGCTTCCCACAACAACTCCCGACAAAATCAAAATAACAACTCCCCTAACCTGCAGCAAACACACACATGTTAACCAACTCTGTGGATTAATACAGCAGATTTCAAATCAATCAACCAAGAACTGCACAATTACACTTAAAAAGGTATAACAAAGGTTTCAAGTATTAAATCTATAGACTTGGTATAAAAATGAGAGAATAAAGACTCAAATGCATTAATTGGGGACAAACGATGCACATCACCAGAACTACTTTCGTGGCACAACACTCTAAGCAACTCCCTGTAGAGACTGACCGACATGTGTCAACAATCTATGTCTACACAAAAAGTTACTCACTACACCAGAAAAATTGAATATACTAAAAACTGCCAAAACACAAAAAACAACAATAGAAGAAAAAGTTACATCGACGAAATTAATTACAATTTTACTGTGGTCAGTTTGAAACCAAACAAGCCAGAAAAATAAAAAAATTACTAAGTTATTGAATCCTGTTGTACCATCCCGAACACAAGATGAGCCAATACTAAGCAAGGTACACTGCCTGTAAGTAAAGACTTAAATTAAAATTGAGAAAACCATTATTTTATACAAAAGTACAGAGAAGTGCCTACATGTTCACACCAGAAATATTCCCTAGTTATAGCACTTCGAGACTCATGTCTCAGGGGGTGGTCAGATCGGCATGTTCGTCATCCCACCTGTTACATTGAGATGCTGCTGGTTACGTCAACTACGCTAATTAAGTTACTCAGGGCATTGGGTGTATTGGTTACATTGCTGGATGTCTGCCTCCAGTATGCCTGGTGCATTACGGTAGTTATGCTAGAAGGCACTGCGAAATTGGGTGTAATACAGTGAGTGATTTCATTCTGTTGTGATTTATTACGCAAATTACACAGTACAAAAAATCAAATATATACAAACATTAAGGTGACCATAGTTATGTGACCCTAGTGGTTCAAAATGTGGTTGATTAATTTCTGCAGTGATGCTGGCCTGCTAGTATGTCACATGGTTGATGCTAACATGCCACAGGGCAGCCTATCCCGTGTACACTGAAGTATGGTAAGGCTCTACAAGTGGTGTTGGCAGTAATGTGTCCACACTGGCAAAGCGTGGTACACCAAATGGATGATGTACGGCACTTAACACACCCTACCCACCAATGATGTTCCTTGCTGAACGACTTATCAATGTGTGATAAAGAAATGAATGATACAGATACACTGATTACATAAACACTGAGAAGTTAATGCTAAATTTAAATAAAACATCAATTATTAATTTTTCACTTAAAGAAAACAGTTCATTGAATATATCCAGTTGTAAAGAAATGACACAAGAACTGCTACTTGCTGATAACATAAAATTCCTAGGAGATAATATTGATGGTAACTTAAAATGGACGACACATATTGAGTTATTAGTAAAGAAACTTAGTTCACTTTGTTTTGCAATAATTCATACAATACAGAAATCATCCAATCATACAGCCACCATGGCAACATAATTTGCATATGTACAATCAATCTTGAAATATGGGCTAATATTCTGGGGAAATTTAGCAAAATGGGAATCTGTTTTTAAATTACAAAAAAGAATTATAAGGATAATAGAGGGATGTGATTATAACAGTTCTTGTATACCTACATTTAAAAAATTAAAGATTTTAACTCTTCCATGTTTATACATTTATCAAGTGATACTTTTTGCACACAATAATATTGATTTTTCTGAGATCAAACATGTACATAGTTCTGATACTAGAAATAATTTTAAACCTCAAACTATGCAACACAGGACTACATTCTTTGAGAAAAATGTTTATTATTCTGGACTGAAACTTATTAATAAAATATATTATGTAAATAAGACACCTTTTAAGTTTTGCAGTTTTTAAAAAGCAACTCAAAATATAACTGACCAACAAAGCATTTTATGATGTTCACGAATTTATGCAATGCAATAATAGTGAATTCTGTAAAATGTATGTAACCTAAACTGGTACAGGTATGATTTAAGGCACTATGTTAATTTATAAGCTGTAAAATGTATTTGCCCTATTTCTGAGTGTATATGTATTGTGTAGGCTAATATTGATAATATGTATTATGTACATTATGACTGTACGTTCTATTGCACAGTACAGTATCTTGTATATTATAACTGTACATTCCATTACAAGTCCAACAACATTATATAATGTTACTATGGATGCTAAATAAATAAATAAAATAAATAAATTGCCTCAGACAACTGTAGCTAAGGTTGATTCTACTACACAACACACGTTAAAAAGATCAATGTTTTAATTTGGCACAGGAAAAATTTCTGCCACTTGAGCGCTGGTATCGCTAATGCACCAAACTGACCAATCACAGAGCTTTCCTGAATTTTAAGTTACATTAAGTTGACAATTTAAAAGGCAAAATTGGTTTCTTTTCACTTGAAAATGAAATTAAATTACAAATATGGTTTCAAAGTTCATTTAAATTTAATTTTAATACGGTTTGGTATTTATCTGGTCACTTAGCGGTCGAAGCGAAACTAGTGGCAGAAATTTTCCCTGGCCCAAACTCTCCCATAAGAAAACGTAATTAAACGTATTTTCTTTCTAACCTGTAGTAGAATTAACCTTAATGTAGCCTACTGTTATTGTTAAACTACGTTAGTTTGAACATCCATACCAAATTTACAAAGACGATTTTAATGTATGCATTATAACTTTGTTTGAATCAAATTCGCCCTATGTACTGAAGAATGCATGTTAAACAAATCGCAAGGCCCATTAAAAACGTATTTTTCCGATATGTGTATTAAATTCTTTCGTCTTCGACGATATTATTAGTTTACATGGGATCTATTGTTTTCCATTATTTAGGCCTAAACGAAAGTATTTGTATTTATTAACGTAAATATAAAAATACGTCGGGAATACACAATTGAGTTTTCGATGCTAAACTTTCAAAACAAACCTTCGCAGGGGTTATTCAAAACAATAACATGCTTGTTTCTTCGTGATACGTTCGAGTGGTCACAGCCACTAGCGTAGCAACTGCCCGTCCTGCCATTTTGCTGCCAGCGAAAAATGGCACTTGCCCTCGGCAGTCGGCTGGTAAAGCTGGCAGCCCACGCGAACACACCTAATTACTTAATAGTTGTGAAACAACTGAAGAGTGAATGAAATATTAACATAAATTTAAAAACCATTACAAATTTATAAATATTATCTAATAGTTGTAAGGGTATAGACCTGTACACTACTATTAAGTTATACTATATATATATATATATATATATATATATATATATATATATATATATATATATATATATATATATATACACACATATTGTGCTCTGTAAGACTGAAAAGTACACGAAATATTTACTCACGGCTTGAGATATGAGCCAAACTACACCTAACACGAACGTAATCTACTACTTTTAACCAACTACAGAGAGAGTAAGAATACGCCGCTTCCACTATCCACTGTTCGCCAGAACAAAGAGATTTTACAAGTTTCAACTTGTATGTGGCGCAGCGTTGCCAAACTTGATAAAATATCTCAGGATCGTACTTTCCCCGGGGAAATATCGTACAAAGCCTTTCCAGGATCGTACATTAACAAAGACACCAACACATTTTCTGAAGTTTTTTGAATATGGAGATAACACTTGAGACATTTTGCGGGCAAACTTAATTGTCATTCAGTAGAACCGTAGTATAGACATAAGTGCAAAAATCATACATTGAAATTAACATAAATTTTAAAAGTGGAATTATAGACGTCCAGATAATTACTTCACGTCCACTTTACTTTATTTTTCACGTAAGGAGGAATCACCTTGACAAACACACCTGAACTTGACATATCACGATCGCGTCACTTTGTACTTACGTTCACTGTCGTGTAGCGGAAAGCTTGTCAATTCCAAGCTTCTTTCTTAAGCTTGCGATTATTTGCCATTAGGTGAATTTCATTTAAGATATTACATAAATAAAGACCCTTACAGGTAACATTTTATTCTCACAATATAAATCCCTGGAGCAATAGGTTCTTGGTAAATCAAAAACTTATTTTAGAGCCTTGTTTTGAGCAACATGCAGATATCTAAGAACATGTATCACAGCTGCACCCCAGACCAGACATAGGTATTGGAGATGGCTATGGATTATTAAATGGTAGACAAGCAGTTTGATTCTTGTTGATACTCCATGTACAAGCAGTCTTTTAAGTGCACGAATGGCTGGCTGGTAACACATTTATTTAGCATAAAGTTGACGCAAGCGAGGGTAGAGGTCATGAGTTACATTCCGCCAGATAGCACCGACAAAGTAATGCCCGGAAGTGCCAGCTCATTGTGAGAAACAGACTATTTCACAGAGTCATGCGGCCGACGGCCGTGGCGTAGAAATAACACTCCCCGCTCGTCGTCGTGAATACTTACAAGGGGGAATCCTTTGGCGTTCCCCACACCCGTAGCACAGACAAAGCACCAATAGACACACCCTACGCAACACACTGGGTAGTGCGGGTTGAAGAGTCCCATGCCCTGAAGGCAGTGAAGCGGCAAGCCAATGAAATATGTACCTCAATGATATCCGTATTTATTGTTAGGCATCAATATCCGTACAAACTCCAAACACAGTGATGCGCTAAGCGGATCCGGCCCTAAGCCTGACCGATGGGCTACACTGCAGTTAAAAACACCACGTTGGTGACAAATTATATACTTAAGGACCCTGGGCGGTTGAGTTGCAATGATTGAGGGTACCTCCAGGCCAATAAAAAGAGAATTACAGTTCTATGGTTGAAAATTTAAACTATTGATATGCTATGAATGTTGCAAAGTTTTGTAGGGCCGGGAGTGACTCGCGCGTACGTCCGCCTAGATTCGCTGCTTAGCGCCAACTGACAATTCCTTCCCCAGCCGGCGACCTCGCCGGACCAACCGCGGGAAGCAAACGCCGAAACACAAAATACACTTACAAACTTAGGGGCGAAGGCTCCAAAACACTGAAAAATTATGCACTTGCTGAATAGCGTCCCAAATTTAGTTTGTGGGAGAGTTTATATGATTTTCAGTTATTTAAGAATTCATTAGAGTTTTAAATTAGGTATTATAAAAAAACTGGCAATGTTAAAAATATTTATAGAATTAATTAGACACATAAAACACTACTGATTTCTATTACCATTAAATTAAGGAAAAGGCACTTGAATATGTAACACGAAATACTTGGGCTGCAAAGTTGGCTGCATGGGCATGTCCAACTTGTCCACGATGCACAGGGGTAAGCCTTCCGTTGTTTCAGGTCAAGTTTGAAAAATTATTACTTGGGATTTTTTCAGACACAACAAGGTTACCCCTGGCCATGAAAAACTACTACCTACTGGTGGTGTGACACACTTTGGCGGGATTAGCACGGGAATGCTAGATACGACACATGTTGATAAAAGGTGGATTTACTGTGGTTTCCGTCAATGGGGCACCTTGCTACCAATAAATTGTAGTTATGTTAATGTGATGCAAACACAGCTACACTCCCCCATCCTTCAGATGGTCTTCGGAGTCTGTGTCACCCAGGGGCGGCTGCCGAGTAGGCCGCTGAGCAGGGACCTGGCTGGCCCTGGGCGGAGGGGGGGGGGCATCGAGGGAGCCCGGTCCTCACCCTCGTGCAGCGCTGATGGCGGGCTGACACCCGTGTCGTACTGGCTGGCAGCCTGCAATGGGCTGGAAGACGTTGGGCTGTCGCCCCTGCCCATTCGCAACAGGGCAGGGACCTTGCTGGACCTTTCTTAGGGCCCATCATGACCAGGCATTCCTATCACCACCATTCCTGGTGCAGTGCCATTGGGGAGGAATCGGGCAGAGTCGACAAGTGGTGTCTCGACGCCAGGTGTCGAGGCGCGTACGACTCTGTCGTTGGGCAGTAGTTGCCACACTTTGACTCTTTGACAGATTCTCGGTCCTGGTGAGCATGTTGGCCCCTCCTCACTGGCGTCGACGAGCTCTCTGCGTCGGCTGCCTCCTGTTGCCACAGTCGGTGGTACCCGGTTCACAAAGAGGCGTCTTATGCACCTGGTGGGGGTGCCGTCTCCTGCACATAGTGTGTCAGGTGGCACTGTTCCCTGCATGTCCACTCTAGGTCTGGTGGCGGCGCCCCGACGTCGCTGTCAAACACAGCGCGCATGTCGTCTCGGTGTAACATCATTATCCGACTATTGTGGCATCTCATGAGGTAGGTGGTTCTGCCGCAGGCTCGCACGACCCAGTGGGGTCCAATCCACCTTGCTGCGAAGCCTGCGCAGTAATTTCCCTTGCCTGCCGAGAGAGGGTGCACCTTGATTTACACGTGCTGCTTGGGCTGGAGCTGTTCGGGGGCTTACCTGTGGTTTTGATCCACTGTTGCGCATAGCGCTGCTGGTTGGCCCTTATCACCGCGTGTTGCTCCGGCCGTCTCTCTGTACGGATTTCAGGACATACAGGCTCTTCCTCGTTTACGGCTGCAAAATAGTACTCTGCCGGGAGTTTTATGTTGCACCCAATTAGGGCCACTGCTGGTGACTGTCCGGTTGCTGCGTTCACCCTACATCTAAGCATAAATAGCTCTACAGGCAGATGTTTGGCACAGGTCTCCTGTCTCTTACCCATACGGAGACGGATCTGCATCTTTAGGTCTTCGTTCCCCTGCTCTGTGGGGTTCGCACATGGGTGGTACACAGGTGTGCTGTGGTGGTAGATGTCCCACTTCTCACATGCATCTCTCCATTTCTTCCCAGTGAACTGCGATCCATTGTCGGTGAGCAACGTCCAGTGTTAGCCCTTTCTCGCATAAAATTCTGTGTCCATGCTGTGCACAAGGTTTTGGATGCGTGTGCTATGGACAACATAGGCTTTCGTCTACCTGGAAAACATGTCTGTCACGACCAAGATGAAGTGCTTGCCTTTCATGGAGCGGGGGTATGTGCCCATGATGTCCAGGGGGCGACAATTTTGAAAGGGTGAAACTGCAGGCGTGGCTACTGTTGTTGCTCGCCGTCGGCCCTCCGCGATTTGTATTTGTTGCACGTCTCGCAGGACCTTACACATCTCTGCATGTCTCGGGTCACCTCTGGCCAGTAAAACAGATGGTTGATGTTTCGTACTGTCTGGTCCGCACCTGGGCAGCTGGTGTAATGTCGTAGTGGCCGTTGCAGAGTACGCACTCTCAAGCCCATTGGGGCACGAACAGTTTCCAGGGACCGTCCCATGAGGGGGTGGGTGTGTCTCCTTGCGACCGTCCATCACTCGCCAGTTATTCACCATTCCTTGTGCGCACTCCTGGACTTTACTCTGGCATACGGCCCATTCGCGGTGCACAAACACAACTTGCTCGTAACTGGTGTTGATGTTGGTCTCTGGCGTCGCAGTGAGCAGCTGATATATTTGTGCATTAGCTGGGCGTGGTCTTGGGGGCATGACCTCTTCCCAGTCGGTGTCATCGCGTACAATGATGTCCTCGCATGGCGAGTGCGACAACGCGTTGGCTAGCTGGTTGTCGTCCCCGGCGACATGTTCCACCTCGAAATCATATACTTGTAACACCATTGACCACCGGGCGAGCTTGCTGAGTGCTTCGTACATGGACTGTAACCATACCAGGGCCCTGTTTTCAATGCGCAGAATGAAGTGCTGGTTCTCCAGGTAGACAAGGTACTGTCTCACATCCCACACGATTGCCAGACACTCCTGTTCGTATACATGGTATCGCCTCTCCGCAGGACAGCATTTGGCGCTTGAGAAGTCTATCACACGTTTTTCCCCTTTCCCGCCGTACTGTTACAGAACTGCACCAATCCCCTCCTGGCTTGCATCTGTTTGGAGATAAAGTGGGCGCTAACAGTCATAGTGGGCTAGTGTCTCACATTGTCTGAACGCCTTCATAATCTCCAGGAACGCCCAGTCGGCTTCCGTGTTCCAGCTATACCTTCTCTGTGGTGACAAGAGCACTGTGAATGGTGCGGATATGGTTGCAAAATCTTTATTATGCTCGTGCAGCCAATTAATTAGCCTAAAGAATTTGCACAGTTGTTTGCACGTGGCCGGTGGCTGGCATTCCTCCACAAAGATGCAGACGTTCGGCATTGAGCTTAAATCCCCCATCGCTCACCATGTGGCCAAAAAATTCTACGTCTGCTTTCCCTATGAGGCATTTGGGTACTGCGCAGGTCAGTCCATTGATGGCCTTGCGTTCAAGGACGAGCGACAGGTGGACCATATGTTTTTCCCATGTATTTGACCATATCAGTATGTCATAAAGATAAGCTAATGTGAAATCGCCCGCCAGGCCTCTAAGCACCTGCAACATCATCGTCTGGAATGTCGCGGGCACCCCCTGGAGTCCAAATAGCATAGAACAAAATTGGTACTGGCTGCCATCGGGAGCTGTGAATGCGATTTTCTCCCGGAAGTCCTGTCGCACCGGAACTTGCCAGTAGCCGCTGCGCAAGTCTAGGGAGGTGAACACTTTCGTGCGACCAATTGTTGTCAGTGCATTCTTCACGCTGATGTATGGTGGGGCAAAATTATCTGTGGCTAGGTTCACGCGGCATAGATCCACGTAGAAGCACAGCGTACCACCCTTCTTGGGAGCTAGTGTTATCTGTGAATTATAATGGCTATGAGCTGCCTCAATCACTCCATCAGCTAACATTTCCTTTATCTGTTCTTTAAGGATTTTAGCCTGGTGTGGTAGATAATTTCTAGGCGGCATGTAAAGGGGTTTTTGGTGGTCAGGTCAATCCGATGTTTCGTCACCGCAGTGCGTCTTAAGATGTCATTAGCCGCGAGCAGTTCCCTCCTCCTGTCTAATTTGCGCTAAAAACCCTCTCTGTAGACCGGGGGTACGTCGTTCGAGATATCCTCTAACCTAACTGCAAGGGCACAGATACGGGATTTGGTTTCTGTACTACATGCTGTTCTACGCTCGACAGTGCCGAAGTGGATGCATCGCTCCGTGGGGTGCACCACCATGTTCTGTTCCGTGAGCCAAGGCAGTCCCAGGATAGCGTCCTCCTTCAGCTCCGGTGTAACAAAGGCTATCATGATGGTTTCAATGTCTCTTATATGAAAGACAATGGTGGTACAGCATATCGCATTGCATTCTGCGCCCTCGGCAGCTAAGCGGACAGGCTGGTCTATATCTGAGATGGATTTTAAATTTACGAATTCTGGCCGAATGAAACTGTGTGACGCTGCGGTGTCCAACAGCTCATAGCAGCGGAGGTTGTTTACAGTTACGAGAAATTTAATTGAAGGGTGATGTTTACTATAAATCTGCTAGAGAGGAGCGTGTTGTGGTGTCTGGATTTTTATGTTTACACTGGGGTGTGCAGTGACGTCAGGCCCAGCGACCCCTACTGTCAGTTTCCCGACTGGTTTCTGCCACTGTTGCCAGCCTGCCTGGGTCTACTTGGCGCATTTGGGCAATCTTTGTGCCAATATGGCTGACTGCCGGGGGAAAATCTACAAGGGAATGGTGGTGGCTTGCTGTAATCCAGCAGACGGTATGTTTTGTCGTCAGCATGCATATTACCCTTTTAATATTCACTCTCATAACTTTCACTCCTTCGGCGCTGATGTTCGCAGCCGGTTGCCCGCTGCCTCGGTAGAGTTGACTGCGCAGATGTTGTGGACCAGTGCGCATCACCACTCTCGTGCGAGGGTGTGTATTTGCAGCATGCCCCTGTTGAACAGCGCTGTGGCTTTTATAAAATCTTCCGGCTCGTAGGTCAGCAGTGGCATTAGTGCCATACGGAATTCTGCGCGCAAGTTTTTAACAATGGTGGTGAGCACTTGCGCGCACTGAGGTGTGGTTGGTACTTGTGTAGCAAGTGGTACTTACGCGACATGAATGCGGCAAGAGGCTCGTCACCCTGTGTTTCCAGCACTATCCGGATCTGCTCCTGCAGTGAAATGAAAGTTTCACCGTAATGCGACACAAACAGTCCTAGAAACACTCATCCCATACCGTTTCATGCTCGACCACCCCTTACCGGCTGGACCCGTCAGCTGCCACCCAATGCAATGAAGCCATTTCTCACACACTCCGTACTGGCGAAGTCGGCTCTCACAGTTATCCAGGAATGCCTCCGGGTCTTCGCTCGTCCTTCCAGCAAAGGTTGGTAACTTCCGGAACTGGCGTAGTGTTCTCATGATCCGTCTGTTCTCGGCCCGTCTCCGTCACACATGACGACACTAGTGCACTCCAGGTGCTTGTGAACGTGGGCAGCATGAACATGGTCTGGATCACTGTTAACATGATTTGTGGTGTGGTGTCGTGCACTGGGTAAATGATTCTCAAAGAAGGATCGTGAAAGTCCAGTGATTCCTGCAAGGTTTGACGGGTGGCTGCAATGCACCCGATGAAGCACAAAAAGCCTGTCCCGACAACTGTTTGATGTTCCTCTGCGACTAGGCACTCAGCGCGTGCGGCCTGTCCACAGTACTTGCACCACAACATTGTGACTGTTGCTGCACGGCAACATATGGACGTCGACACTCGCGTTCCTGTGCCTCTGGCAGCTTGACCTCTATATGTGTGCACTGCTCTATTGCCTGGTTTTTCACACTATCACCGACACTGAGTGAATTCGCTGGTGTAGCCATCATGCTGACCTAGGCCATTTCGCACACGTCGCACCGTAAGAGTCCCACATGTGCGTTCACCGTTTCTGTGGCTGATAAACATCCCTCTTGGTACCGCACGGAACACGTCACACATGGTACGGTACAGTGTCCAGGATGTAAACATACCAGACTGTCACACATTTCAGGTTTCATGATTTCATTGTAATTGAGTTCGTTTATAATGGTCGGTTTTGGCATAGTGCATGTACATGCAGCCATGCTCGAAACAGTCCAACCATCCACTTCCTGTTTCCGCCCACAGTTCGCACACGTCTGTGCAGGGACACCGGCGGGCTACACCCAGGGGCGTCATTTGGGGCTACAGGGGGGGCAAATGCCCCCCACCCCCCTGGATTTGGAATTTTTGTGAATATATATATTTTTTATTTTTAAATGTAAATAATGCTAACTTAAGGACATAAAACTGAAGTTTTATTATTAAAGTATCTAATTTATACATGCTTAATTAATAAAAAAAGATGCAAGGTCACTGTCGTCTGAAAACTAAATCTTGCCCCACCCCCCTGGAAAAACCTGAAATGACACACCTGGCGACACCTGCAGAGGAAAGTCGTGGTTGTCGAGAAAGAGGTTATGTGGGTGCCAGTTCGGTAGCAACGACTTCACGTGGCATCTGTGGTTTGCCGGTTGTTCAGGCAGAGGCTCGTAGCACTCTTTGCACACGTGACCAAGGGCTCCATACCCGCCGTGGTAGGCCATGACATGGAAGCGCGGCAGCGTGCACGGTGAGGGCGATCATCTGTTCCGAGAGGTTACCGAACTCTGCAAGGTAGTATCCCCTCGTGCAGCACGATAGGGGATTTAGCTCCAGCGAACTATACCTGGCTATGAATGATGCAAAGTTTTGTAGGGCCTGTAGTGACTAGCACATCCATCTGCATCGATTCTCTGCTTAGCGCCAATTGACGATTCCTTCCCCGGCCGGCGACCTCACCCGACCAAGCGCGGGAAGCAACCGCCGAAACACAAAATACACTTACGAACTTAGGGACGAAGGCCCCAAAACACTGGAAAGTTGTGCACTTGCTGAATAGCATCCCAAATTTGGTTTGTGGGAGAGTTTATATGATTTTCAGTTGTTTAAGAATTCATTAGAATTTTAAATTAGGTGGCACAAACGAAAACTGGCAACGTTAAAAATATTTATAGAATTAATTAGACACATAAATTTCTACTGATTTCTAGTAACATTAAATTAAGGAAAAGCACTTGAAAATTTAACTCGAATGACTTGGGCTGCAAAGTTGGCTGCATAGGCGTGTCCAATTTGTCCACGACGCACAGGGGTATCCCTTCCGTTGTTTAAGGTTACGTACGAAAAAGTATTACCTGGGATTTTTTCAGTCACAACAAGGATACCCCTGGCCTCGAAAAACTACTACCTATTGGTGGTGTGACCCATGTTGATGGAATTAGCACGGGAGTGCTAAAAACGACACATGTTGACAAAAGGTGAATTTACTGTGGTTTCCGTCAACGGGGCAACTTGCTACTAATAAGCGGTAGTTCTGTTAATGTGGCGCACACGCTGTCTACACTCAAAGTCATGGGAGCGGTGTTTAGGCGCCGCCGCCTCTTGCGCACCTGAGGTCGTGTGTGTTCCCGTATGCGCCGGTGGTACTGCTGTTGCTGTCGTTCCTTAATCGTGGTGAGGTGCGCACAAAGGGGCTGTACTGGAAGAGGAGCGCGAGTGTCGCGCGTCAAAGCTGCAATGTACTTACAGGATAGATGTTTGTCAAGAATAATTCCGAGGTATTTTAAGGATTTAGTTTTTAAGATTGGATTATTCTGTGCTTTTTGTAGAACACTATACTTTGGGATAAACTTAGCCGACTGAAAGATACTAAAGGAAGTTTTATTAAGATTGAACCTTAATTAGTTAATATTAAAAAACTCGTTAGCTAAATCCAAATCATGTTCAAGCATAGATAATAAGGTATGGTCTATACCATGGAGGTATTAGTCTATGGAGTGTAAGCCTTGGAGCAAATTTGAAGCCAGCGAACAGACGACGTTTAAAGACAAGGATAGAGCTAGTGGTGGCAAAAACATGTAAACATAGCATTGATATGAATGAAAATGTTTTAGTTTTTTGTTAACTACACATTATGGTGAAAGTTTGTGCAGCTCTTGGCCTTACAAACAGATTCGATCGTTGCGAAGGATAATCTTTGTACAGGTAAGAAACTTTTATTTAAATTAATCAAGTTTATAAAGTATATGCACACAGCGAGAGCTAATTTGGTTTTATTTATATTTCTGAAGCAATTGTAAACAGTTGTGTACGATTCAAATAGAGAATTTGCGCGAATTTTTGTAAAAAATTAATTACCTAAATACATTGCTTTCTGCTATTGTTATGCTACCTAAAATATGGCGAACATGAAAAATAACATCCTGCGCATGCACAGTTCGAAAATGTTCAAAAATGATTGGCTTCACACGATTGCCATTGAAATATATGGCAGATGCTACTCCATAGACTAATACCTCCATGGGTAAAAATTGTTATTGTTTTTATAGAATATAATTGCATCATCTGCGAATATCTGTAAGGGCCGGTTTCACCAAGCAAGATAAAGGAATATTATCTAGATTAAGTAGTAAAATATCTCGATTTTCAGTCATTTATGTTTCACCCTTAGAGTAACTATAGGGTAGAGGGAGTATCCTCTATACAGCTGCATACTAAATTGTGTGTTCAACATGTGTCACGTGACTTTAGTGAAATATGCGCGGGAGATTTGAAATAACATTGAGATAAAATATAATAATTGCTTAGTAATCACAGCCATGTTGGGTTATTTTGGTACCATATGAACATACGAACTAAGGAGAG
>PNEQ01002402.1:0-48547 GCA_003012365.1 Medauroidea extradentata
TACATTATAGACCTTGCAAACCTCCGACACCATCAAAATATGCAGCAAACGGTTAAGGAGATAATATGAAATCATATACAATGCTCACGAACATCACCTACATGAATGTACTGATTAACATTTCGAAAGCGTGTTTACAAATTAAAACCATCAGTGTCTCGCACAGACGCGGAATGTATTTAATCGAACTTTTAATTGCCTGCATGATGCCTGAAATTATTGTTTGCTTCTTGTAGTTTTTTGGTAATATGTTACACGTCATAATAAATAAATGAATTTACATCGAGCAACAGAAATGCATTTTACACGAGTCGTTAAAAAGATTGTTCTCGCAAACAAAATGCGTCATCATCGAAACAAGTTTCGTTTTCACTTCTGCACTTGTAGTTCCTAGACACACTTCATTAACGACATAATAGATGTTTTTCGTAATTATCGCATAATACTTTTACAACTTCGGCCGACCATATGGTGAAACTTCAAATTGACAGAAACGAAAATGGACATTGGAGGCATATTTCACATCCTGCAGCATGATGCCAACAAATGACAACCACAACCCTCTGATTGGCTAAAATTTCCAACTTGTAGCACTCCTTCCACAGAAAATAGCACCGGGCCAAAAATGAAATCCTCCACGAAAACGGCCAGCGTTCTGCCATACCTTCCACAGAACCTTCCACAGCACCTGCCACAGCAGCTTCCATGGAAGAAACTTCCATCGTGGCACACGGGCTTAAGTTCCGGGACGGAAAAGTGAACATGAGAGGAAGAGGAAACTTTGTGCTCGGAAATATGCCAACAAGGGACAAACATCAACATCAAGTTTCTTTCGCAGCATCATGCAGTATTTATAGGCATTACTGCAGCTCATCTGCATTAAGTGATTATTGACAAGTGTTCAGGTTTTACCTGCGATCAAGTTCCTGGATGACGCGATCATGCGTGTGTTGTACACTCCATCATCGATGGTGGCTTGTTTCTGACGAAACTAAACCTTATTTTAATACCGTAAACCGGGGTTACTTTGACCATTTTCGGGGCTACTTTGACAATACAAAATATTAGTTTTTGGGTTATCTGGTAAATAAACATATAATCTGAGCCGAGTATTTTAAATAATTATTTTTATCCGTATAGCTAATATTTGAAATTTTCGTCACTAAACAATATAAAAACCAAAATTTTGAGTTGTCAAAGTTACCCCGCAATGTCAAAGTAACGGTATATGAATTGGTAGATATGATCATTCAATTCCTGAGACTCATCTTTTCGATATCGATATCGATCCTTTATTACAGTTTTATACAATATATTGTATTTTAACATTTGTACAATTTTTTTTATTTTGTACCATAATTTTTTATATCTGTACCGTAATACTAGTACACAATGTAGACTCTCCCACAACATTGTAAAACTAACTGCATTGTGGATATTGAAATCTACGTCTTATCTTGGAAGTTGACACTCGATAACGGCTTCTGGCAGGTACCGTAAACTTTTCAATGTTTAGTCCCGTTAAAATGCCTTTAACATACAAACATTTGGTTTCATATCACAAAATTACTGGAATCGAAATCTGTGACTGATCCTTTTTTTTTTTTTTAATCGATACCGGAATCAAGTGTATCGACCCATCCACAACAATAAACAGTATTTTAATTCTTGCTGTCGCCCATTCAGTATAACGGAATAACAACGTTTTCCAAGTACTGATAGTTTGTACTAACATCCAAACAACGAACATTTATTACATTGTGTGGATGTGCCATACAATTGTCATGAATATATACGAAAATATCGATGTTCGGACAGATGTCATGACTCAAACTGTGTGGTCTCTCTTTACTTCATGGTTTAGAGGAACAATGCTACGATGTAAAAAGAGAACTTAAACAAAGTGTAAAAATTAGTGTCTTGAAACGTTTAAGAGAAAGTTACCAATAAATAAAAGGGGGTTCGATGGAAAGTAATATATGTCAGTTTTGCATGTATTGGATTGGTATGGACTTGGCGTTAGTATCCAGACCTATCTGAGTTAGAAGATGGGGTCAAGTGTCGTTTTTGACACACGCTTAATTACGACCCTGTTGTTGCAAGCACAGTTAAATGCGCCGTAACTGGGAGCCACAACTAGTTATTTTTCTCAAACATTTTCTAATTTTCAATATGGTAGTTAAACTCGATTAAAATAAATTTTAACGGGAGTATTTTGGTAACTTATTTTCAATGTTGAGGACACCAAATTCGTATTTTAAATCAGCGAAACATTGTTTAAACACAAACAATCTCTGAGAATTTATAAATAAAAACTAATTACTGTCGCCAAAATTGTATTCCAGAAATAAATTTACTGTGGATGGTTGCGACTTAAAATAAACTCGCCATGGCCTCCGAACTTTTCCTGTCTGAAAGGATTAATTACATACCGTAAATTTATGTACACAGACTCTGTTGTGTACTGCAATAAAGTTTAACGGATGTTGTGTTCAAGGACATCAAGCCAACATCTGCCAACAATCTCTCTCACGTTTCTTCTCTGGTTAGCATCATGTATCTCCAGCATCACTGGATATTCCTTTACTTGTCCAGGAATGTGCTTTGTTTGGTGTGTAAACACTATTTATTTACGGAATTTCATATAAGTTGACGTCCAATAAGGCAACGTCTTATTTTGTTGAGGTGGATGTGAATTTTATAGAATCATTTAAGAATATCGTGCAATTATAATTTATTAATATGTTATCAAGTGAGCCCAAAATAATGGGTTTTTAATTTTCGGATGAGAATGTGTGACGAGTGCGGATACAAGAGGCCTTTTAGTTGTCTATTTATAAAAATTTTCAAACGGATAATATTTTGCAAGTAATCGTTCGTTCTTCGAGAGCGTACAGAGCACAGTTTTAGTACAGCAGTAATCTGTCACTAAAAACGCAGACATCCACATAGCAATTTGTTTTACATTTAGCTTAAGTTACGTACGTAAGTAAAATATAGTTGAAACTACTATTACGACTAAATCGCCGTATTACTTTAAAAAATCGGCACTACGAGTAGAGGTACGTTGTTTATTAAACTACACGAATATTTCTATCAGAGCATAATACATTTATTAATAGTGACCTTAACTGTCAGTTATATCAGCGAAAATTAATAATATAGCCGGTTACCTCAAAAACATCATAAGTTAAAAGGAGCACAGTCAAGACCATTTTACTTTTCTTCTTCAACATATTTGTTTTATGTTTTCCTAGTTTCAGTCTGGTTAGACGTTTACCGAAATGTTTTTTGATTTAGTAACTATACGTGCGTTTAAAAGCTTTGTTATTTCTGTTTATAATTTTCACATAATCATATTTGGTTGCTGAAAATGTTAATGCATATGTCATAGGAAACGTAGTGCCATATTACATTGCTGGTACAATTTTCAAACATCCGAACAACGTCGTATGGAATATGTTTAAGGAATGTGAGCAAAATGTTCTACTTGATACTTTTCAGCTTTGCTGGTCAGGAATTCAAAATACTTTAAATTCAATTTCCTAGTTACTGCCGAGGTTGTTTTCAGTATTATCTATGCATACTTTTGGTTATGTCTTGGGTTCGCTGAAGGCAATAAAACCGTTATGCAACGAGTCAGGTGCTTGAAAGATTCTCGATATTGAATAACATCGGCGAAACAGCGACTTGGGAAAAACCATCCCTGGTGCTGTAGAGTAGTTTCGAACCCACGACCTTTCGAATTGCGAGCCAATAATGCTATGCATAAAAACAGATATGCAACGAGAATACAAATATTTTTTAAAATTAATAGTACCTAATTTTAAAATGACGTGCGACGTACCTGAACGTTAAGGGGCGGTTCACCGAAAATTGTAATCGTTTTAATAATTTTTATATCTGTACGAGATATGGTTTGTTTTGTAGCCATATATTGAGACTACTTATTACTGTACAAAAATTGTCATTTTTTTATTCCAGATTAATTAATTATTTTAAAATACAAAAAATAATTCAATGCAAACCTCACCACTGTTCGGCTGAGATCTTTTGTTTATCGACTCACGCCATTCCAGCATGTGACTGCCAGCCTGATTAGAAAAACAACATTTTATAAACATAAACATGCCTAGAACCTTAAAACATACCTTCCAAAAAGAAAATAATATCGTCATCTCTGAAAGTCGCAGTGGAAAAAGAACGAGTAAATCACTGCATGGCAGTTAGATGGCCATAGGTTTTATATACGCCGGTCAGTGGCACCCTTAGCTATCCGTCGATATTGTACATCACACTCACAAACACAGTTTATCTAGGGAGATACCGTAAATACTGAGCTGCCTGTCACCATCTTAAGACCAACATTTGTTACTTCACATCCTTTAATTCCTAATCAGTATAAAGATTCACTTTAATTCCCAGCAACATTCACACTGACTCATTTATGTACTCTGATAAATTGTAGAACATTAACGGTATCTTCTAAAAATACAAAGTAAATATTTTTGACTTCAAGGCCACGGGAACCGATGTATGTTATTTTAGGAAGTTATATATTTTAAATAATGAAAGGGAGCAGTCATCTAAAACTATTACATAGAAATGTTGGAAATTGTTTGTACTGTGTGTTCTGGTTTTTTTTATACATATGTTTTTATCAATTTAAGTGATTATTGACTTTAAAAAAATTTAATTATGTCGACAATTAAAATTATAGAAAGTTAGGTTTTCAAAAAATTAGTCTACATAGCAGAAACAGTTTCCAACATTTATATGTAACGGTTTTACGAAATCTGCTCCCTTTCAGGATTTAAAAAAATCATCCAAAAAAATCAGCATAACTAGGAAGCCGTGGCTTAAACACCGTAACATCTTAGCGCGAAATAATTTTGTGAAGCTGCCAGTAAATTTGGCCTATTCACTCGCAATCTCTGCAGTCACATTACGATAGATAACGTAAGTAGTCGAAAATGTTGTATATTTTATTTGGATACAAGACGACATGCAATAGGAAGGTGCCACTACACCAAGTTTTTGACATACTGTTTATACTGAGATTATTCAAAATTTGTAGATTCCAATGACAGTTTTTAGGACTAACATATGTCGTGCATGTTGCACAGTGTAAATGGTATTTTAAGGCTGCAATTATTATTGGAAACTAGAAATTAGCGCGCACACTTCCGTACGCCGCTTGCTACAACACAGCGCACCACTGTCTGGTCACCGCAAGTCTGTAAGAGCAGTTAAGATGTAGATTGTTTTTGTGGTGCGTTTTCTATGTCGGCAATTCCCAAAGTCATTTGTGACTGCCAAAGTCATTGCAGTAGCGAATTAATCAGAGGAATTTCACTGTGAAGTGTATTTTCGATTCCGGCATTACTGAGAAAACAGAATATTGGTGTCACGTGTGACGTGTACAAGGAAGATGATATGGTGCTTTAATAAACTCTTGATGATTAAACATAAGCTAACGTCATTTGTTGACGATTGAAAGTCCACAACTTCTGTCGCCTGAAACAAACTTATGTCAGATTAGACCACACACTGCTCTCAAATATCTACTGTGTCTGCACAGCCCGAGTTTACTTTTCCTTGGCCGCACAACGATTGTATGACACTAACTGTAAGACTAATTTCTTTCGTGCAACGGCACTGGTTCAGTTATTTTGTACGAAATGTCAAACATAACACATGCTTTACACAAACGCACCGTTAATGATGCAATATTATTTTTTTCGGTCGTGTTGAATAAAAGAGTATTTCTTCCTTCTAATGATTGCATGCTTTTACGAATACTACAGCAGACGACAGCGGCTGCACTATTGCGAAAGAAAAAATATAGAAGTTTATCAGAACTCTTGAAACAATAGAAGAGGCGAGTTGTACTATGGTAAATGTCAGGCTCGTGGCTGTTAAAATCAGCATAACCTTTTAGACAGCTTGGTGAGTTACGAGACCACCCACTGTACGCGCGCAAGAAAATGCTGCAGTCGTACATGAACAACCCAGAATAATAAGTGATTTATCGCGAGAAGACTTTTGTACCGAAACATATCTTGAGGGCTTGTTACCAAGTTTTGCAGTGATTTCGGAAAAAAAAAAATTATTGCTACCTAATACTCATATCGAAATTTTGCTCCACAGTTTTGACACTTATATGTTATAATTTGGAGCTGAATTTTTTTGTAGAAACGCACTGAATGTTTTTTTTTTTTTTTTTTTTAGATTTCATCACCCAAAGTACCACGTTTTTGTCGTAAAAATAAGCAAAAATGGAACAAGTTATTTTTTTTGCTGACGAATGGTACGTTATTTTTAAAACCGCATCCACAGTATTGTACATCGTGTGACTGCACATTGACTCAAATTTTTCAAAGCTTTTGGTTAAAAAATATTTGAGTTATTGTCACCAGTCTGAAAATAACTAAGGAACAAGCCCTTAAAGCAGGGCCGTACGCAATATTTCATTTGGCTGGTAAAGGGGGGGGGGAGACACTGCCTAACCAGGTAATTAAAAAAAATCAAATTAGCCTCAATATTAATCAGAACACACAAGTAAACCATCATTTTACATTAAAACGCATTGCAATTAAAGAATGAAGTCGTAATGTACTTTATCTAGCTTCACACTTTGCTCAAACTATAGTCGATAGTTTCAGATTTCGAAGGGAAGGGGTGTACATCTCCCTAATTCCTCTTGCGTACACCCCTGATCTTAAAAACTGTGGGTCTCTCTAAATTTACGATCTAATTGTATTTTTTTTTTTTTTTACTAAGCGTAGCTGAACGTGAGTTGTTTGTGCGAAAGCTGTTAACTTCTGTCTGGTTAAATCAAACAAATTCATCGGTAAAGAAGCGTTTTTGAGATCTACTTCCAAGATCACTCCTACATATATCCAGCGTATATTTTAACGTGGAAGTTAGACAGAAATGTTAGGTATGTTGGCAGCCAATCTTTTAAAGTACATTCATTCTGTGTTGCATTGATTAATCAAACATTCATAGTATAGATTCGAATGTGGTAAAATGGTTTTCTAAGTGTTTATACATTGTAGCAAAAAAATTATAATATTTACCTATTTTACGATTACAGAAAAACTTCGTAGTATTTTGAGCAATGCACATATCCGTCCCCGGCAAGGCATACTTTTACGTGCTGGGAAAGAATAAATATGGAACTGAAAGATTAAACTGGAAAAAAATTTCAAAATGACTCAGTTCGGAGGTGACCAAATAATGTTTTTATCACGTCACGTGTAACGGCTAAAAACAAACGGATTCTTATTAACTTGTTCATAGTGTGAGCAGTTCTGGAATTTTGCGACAATGCTGTCCTTTTTTTCATCAAAACATTTCTCGCATTTCTGGGAAGAAATTATTTTATTATTTGGACTTGGAGGTAAAAAAGAATGGATTTTTGACATTCGTCTTTCATCCGTTTTAGTCCTAAGTTGTTATGCTCGTGTCTACTAAGAAGGCGGGTCCAACGATAACTTCCGCCTTGACTATGATATGACTTATGTTATATACTCCCAGGAATATAGACGCCTTCAAATTTTAAACATAATTTATGTTTTTAAAGACCTGCGAATTTCGCATTATTTGCTGACCCAGAAGGAATTGTAAGTTGTTGTACACTAACTCGACGTCTACCACTAGCCTACAATGTCGTAAATTGTAACGTAGAACACTTTGAGCCAATATTTAAAAATATATACAATAGCGAGACCAATCGTCATGTAAAGCAGTCACGTCCGTAAACGACATTACGTAAAGACTAGTGAGCACTGGAATCGCAGACTGTTCACGAGCATATATTGCTCAGTGGTTTCTAGTGTGTATAGAAATGGTATCGCGAATTTCGCATGTCCCTACAAGCACTGTATCTTATTGTACGATGTACCTAGGCTGATTTCTCTAGTCAGCATGTGTTGTAATAATTCTCGGCCATATCTTGGCGAACGCTTAGGCCTCCTTGATGTGGAGGTTTCGTTGAGGTGCTTTGGTTTTCCCTCCCGTGCTTGTTCAGTCTCAGCTGCTGTATTCCCTCATTTCACCTGTGGCACGACCCGTGAAGAAAAACTCAAGTAAACGTTTACGAGATCCATTAGAAAAATCTCGGGCAAAATTAAGGGCTGAGTTGCGTCTGAGGCTTTTAAATTGGTGAAGGGGGAGGTTTTATGATGGAACAAATGGAAATAGTCAACTTGTAAAGAAAAGAACAACACGCGCAATAATTTAAATAAGAATGAGAGAAGATAAAGACACGCGTATGCTGCATTAGTTGCGCAAGTAATGTTGTGGAGAGGGCGGATGTTGTATTTGCTTGCCTTCCAGCTATTAAATATGTCACTACTTCTGTATTATACAGGTTAGCCAGTAACAAAACTTAGCTTTGGAAATAGCTGCTACCTTCGTTTAGCGACAATTACTTCTCCCTTGATTTATTCTGGCAGGCGCTAGAAAAGTTAAGTGATACTTAATTTTATTTCTTATCAATATTATCAGTCAGGTCTTCACGTAAACGCATTTTTCATCATGGATGTGTTGATTAGCAACCGTAAATATTGTATTATTTTCTGGCGAAGGCCTGGAGTTTAAAAGTACTCTAAAATCGGCGTCAACTTCATTTTGTCAGTGCGAGGCCTTACTCTAGCCATGCTTGAATTGGTTGTTTGTTGAGGTCCAAGCCGGTGACATCATTCAATACTATTTATCCCGAAACATTGCTAGTTAAGTAAAGCGTATACGTTTGTCTACATGTAATTCAAATTGGTTCTGAGTTTTTTTACACAATTTTCTTTAACGGCATATATATATATATATATATGTGTGTGTGTGTGTGTGTGTGTGTGTGTCGGTGATGGAGTTGAATTTGGAGGCCAAGTTTGCAAAGATTAGAGTGCCACAGGGATATTACAATCGAAAATATTAACTATGTAATTCTGGGACTTCCCATTATGTCAGCAATATACAGACGACACAAAATAATATATCTCATACTTGAGAAAATTTTTACCACGCACAGACTGTAAAATAAACACATTTTTAAAACTGATTTTTACGTTTCGTTGACAGTTAGCTCACTTTATACGATTACACACAAAGTTATATAAGCACAGGAAGTGGAAGAAGAATCGGGCATGATCTATGTTAAGGTACCATCCCAGAATTCACCTGGAGTGATTTTTGGGAAAACATGGGAAACTTAAATCGGGTTGGTCAGATCCAGGACTACAGGAATGCGAGCCCAACTATAAACGATGACCTTATAAAGGTTGGCAATTACAGAAAAACGTTTTATGCTTAGCTCAAACCCAACTTTTTACATGATAGTCAAAGCTTTAAAAACACCATTGAAAAAATCAAACATGTATCAATTCATCACCATGAAGTTGCTGCAGCTACGAGCAAAAATGCATTAAACTCGATATGAATCTGACTTGAGCCATGCATATTTAAGAATTGGTGCAGTCAGGATACTATTAGCTCAAGTAAACACAAAAAAATTTTACATGTCTTACATATGAGCTTAAATTTTTAAGTATGACAACTCTTGGTTTTATTCCCTTTCAGCTACTGCAAGGGTGTGCTCGTAAGAATAATAAAATCCCTTTCATTAAAATATGAAAATTTCAGAATGATTGTCGGCGGTATTTATCAATTTCAAATGTAGTGACTATGAAACAGAAATTTTGCAATACTCTAGTTAGCTTTACATGGAAAATAGAAGAATGCGTGAATTTCTTAGACAGAATACAATTATTGAAAGAATCAAACAACCTAAATATTTTTTCCAATAAATTAGTACTACTCATACCTGACCACAGAGATTTTATACGACACAAAACCAATTTGAGGAAACCTGTACATAGTACTCTTATGTGCAATAAAATCATTCAATTATTTAGCAAACAAACTGTTGAATGAACAGAAGCCAAAATGTATGTCCCACCAAAATAAACTTAAGTCCACCGTAAAAACGTGGACGCATTATTTATAGTTCTGAACTAAATAACTAAATTATAATGTTAAACTTATTGCTATGAAAATATACGCAGGGTCGTGTAACGTACATAACAATGTAATCTGAATCTATTATCTCCAAATTTCATTAACTTAATGCTTACAATTTTTTGAGTATTTAACAAAAAAAATATGTAAAGTTACACTTATGTGTTGCAAATCGGCCTTTAAATCCACTGTACTAGAGTATACAAACAATAAATAAATAGACTTAGAACTCCAAAGCTATAAGTCACTTATTCTCATTTTTAACACGATTGTTCATCAGTACGGAACCTTAACTGACACTCCAAGAGAGCTGTGTTTTCTGTTGGACAAGACGTGATTTAAAAAAGGACTAGAGGTTTACTAGCAGTTTCTTAAAACCAAATGCATTTGAAACAGTTTTCTTAGGAAAAAAACCAAGTTTATAACTGTAATTTCAACATTGAACTGTTATTTATTTTAAGAAAAAAATATTTAAACAGGTATACTAACAATTAATCCTAGCTGCTAAATTTGTTAGCATAACTTTATAAAGTTGTCTTTGGAGTCGCATAATATTTCATTTTCATACACCGTTGTATGTGTTATCTTGCTGGACAAATTGGTTCAGAAGGCACTTCCCCGTACAATTGCTAGCCAGTCGACCAACTCACTTTTGCGGAAATTATCTTTGATAATGAGTAATCACGCAAGACACAGTAGCCAGAGCTCATGAGACCATTCACTAACCTAATTAAAAATATACAAAGTTGAGGAACAACGGCCACAAGCAGAGTGCTTGTGACAGAAAGAGCTACTCCCATGAGGCAACGGCTCTATCGGAAAGTGCTGGAAGATCTGAGGTGTTACCAACGCCTTTCCAACTGGACACGTGTAGACCCTCGGTAGCACGCAAGACAGATCATGTGTAGTCCTGGGTGTCCATTTTGTAGAATGAAAGTTGAAACTATACTTTTGCTGACCATCTGTGAGGTTTTTGACTACAGAGTCTTCACTTCCAGAATCCATCTCGTTAGTGTATGTGCATCTGCAAAGGTATATTGCTCGGTGGCAATGCAACAACGGTTATCTATTGAAATCGTGTTGAGGTCAGTCGCCGAATGGTGTACGAGGGGGCGAGGGGTGCAGTTTCACGTCTTGCGCGTAGAGATGAAGATACCAATCATGATTTGACGCACAACTTAGCTTTATATTGCCAGAACCCTTGCGCTAACTTATGAACGTCAAAAAGAGTTTCATGCGTTCATACAAAAGTGAAGTGAACTGCTGTTAGTATCACACTGTAGATATGCACGTACCTATTCAAACAACATTTTGCAGATAATTACAAGTCATATTTCGGCCACGTACTACAAGAAGAACTCTGTAAATCTTTAAAATTGTTTAAAAAATATTTCAAATACCTTAGAGAAGAAAATGTGATATGGTTAATGTACAGAGCATTCAGAATGAAACAAAACCAACGTAACACAGTCTGTCACAATTTACAAAATGAATTGTCATTTGAAACTGGTTGCCAAAACATTTAACGTGGAAATTCGAGTAACTGTAACATTCATAAGGCATTGGTTGTAAGTATACAAACATAATTTGTAAATATGAAACAATCAATGGTAAATACATAAAAACACAGCTTTATTGAATTTTTTTGTACATGTACATAAATTCTACATTGTAGCGGACCACATGCCATTAAATAGCTCTGCCGTTTCCCAAGTAATTTTATTTCTTACACTCATTTTACGGCTACACTTTGCTGTCCAACGTTTAACACAGCTGACCTCTCATACCGAGATCCAAGTTCAAGAAGGGACTTTCATTCGAACTAAATAAGGCGGTCATTTTTCTCGGGGAATCATAGTTCCTCCCAGCAATACGTTGCGTATTTTATTAGGCATTAAATCACACCTCGCGACAATCAATATTCGCGAATGTGCCCCAACTGTCATATCAGATAAGTAACTTCTCCATAAGGCTCGTCATCAGTCACCACATCGAGTTTATTATTTTCCGTAATTTTATTTTAATTCTGAAAAAAAAAAATTAACGCTGCTACTGTACTGAAAATGCTATAACAAATGTACCAAGAATGAGTTGTTAAATATATTTATGTACCATTTAGTAGTGCAAATTATTCGCATAAAAACTTGGTAACCTGATTGCGGCGTAATTATACGTTAACACGTAAACCGCGAGATCTGCACTGTAAGGCAAAGTAAATTTAAATTGTGGTATATCGCAGGTTTAACATTATTCTTCTCAGAATTAAAACAAAAAAGAACAGTGTAACAATCCAGTATGGCAAGCAATTTTCATCACCATGTTTTTATTGTTATATGTGTATCACTTTTTTTGTCTTGTTTTAACCACAAAATGTGACTAAATTTTTCTCTTATAAAAATTGTTTATCTCCTATAATCTTTGCGTAATGGCTCGTTAAAGCCAAAATTCGCATGTTTCCGTTTTAAGGATGACACTAAAACTAACCCACTTACCAAACTAAAAAAAAATTCACTGTGAATAACGATGTTGTAGGCTACAAGTTCAGCTATGTTAAACCACAACATTAAATAGTTTCGTATTTTAAAAAAGTATAGCATTTTTTGAAATTTTGTTTCTAATTTCAAGATTTTTATTTAAATACAAAAAAAAACATTTTTGTAGTTTTTATGTACGTTACAGTGCAGCCTGCGACGTCTTTATCCAATGTGAATTTTTCAGTTTGGTATGTCAATTGGTTTTTGTGTAGTCCTTAAAACGGAAACATGCAAATTTTGACTTTATCAAGCCTTTATGCGAAAAATATGAGAGATAAAAAATATTTTATAAGAGCCAAGTTTAGTTACATTTGTGTCTAAAATAGGAATATATAATTCAAATAAAAATAAAGACATTATGAAAATGGGTGTATACCGTGTCCTTAAGTGCGCCGCCTATTCGTGCGTGAGAGGCTCAAAAACGACGGAGCAGTAAGGTCGACATTGAAGTGCGCATCAAATGCCACGTCGCCTCAACGAGCCAAGCGCTGAACTAGCATGCAAGCTTCCCGTCGAACAGTTTTTACTATGGGACACTAAGCGGTGATCATATAATTTTATTGATGGAAAGTCTGCAACTAAGTTCAGTGCAGGTGGCAATCTGAGTTTCACGTACATCCGGTTAGTACTTTTTTATATACGGAAGTCAGAAAAGGCCGTTTTTAGCCATATTGGAGGGCTTAGAAACAGTTTTTTTTAACGTGCGTGGCGTCTTAAAAATGAGGTTCCGACCTTGTCTGAAGTTTGTTTTCTTTTCGTACGTTGACATAATGGGCACACGAGGAATTATTACGTAGAAAAAACCTGTTTACGAACACACTGCAGTGCATTTGAAGCGTGGGTAGGCGGCCGCCTTAAGGACTCTGCCTACAAAGAATGCAGGCACGAGGTTTGGTTAGGGAAATTACTTTTTAATGAATTACCTTATCAATGGAAATTTTATTACTGATAATGAGTAACGTTACATTTTTTATAAAGGATACTAAATGAAAAATTTTACGATGTGTCCCTATATTGCTATATTCCTCGAGAAATGTGACGCATATTCCTATTTTATACTTTTAAACTTAACCATACTGAAGAATTTTTTAACACTGTTCCGTTCCCATACTTAAACATACGTATTTACAAGCTTGGTAATCAGTCATTAAGGCCTGACTCTTTAGTTTTCTAGTGGTTTCGAAATTTTTTTTCAACGTAAATTAATACATATATCAAAGATTAATTCCTACACTTTTATACCATCGTTTGTATTTTAATTTTTGTGTTGTAATACACCAAACAAATTTTTACATTTTTGACCCTGAAATATTACATGTTTTGCTGTCAAAATAAGCCAAAATGAAGCAAAATAATATTTAAAAAACACTCTGACAACATTGTGTATCGTACAACTGTACGCAGTCTCAAAATTTTCTAAAGCGTTTGGTTAAAAAAATATTCCCGTTATTTGCAATTGTTTGAAATAAATGAAAGATCATGACCTTAATGTAATGTCACCTGAAATTTGATATTATCCCTCTAAAGACAAAAAAAATAAAACATTATAAAACGACTGGATGCCTCGTTTTAAAGAACTTTCGTCCAAAGATGTGTCACTGCTAGGAATTTAAACATGTGCAGTTTCCAGCCGGCTTGAAAATTAAATATATATTAGTATTCACGTGAATTTAAAAAAAAACATTACCAGCTTATTTAAAGAATTCCTGTCAGTCTATCCGGCTATATATTCACGTAGAAAGGTTACGACTAATTAAGTCTCATTTAAAAAACCGTAGTAGTGCTAGCACTGTTTTCTTTTTCGTACGAGTACCGACTGAAAGTGTTTGCCAGCTTGATGGCTGATGTTTTAAAAGGCGGGAAATCCTTTTTTGTTTTCTCGTATATTCCAGTGGTTGTTTTTCTGCAAGGACACTTTAAGTGGAACGTTCTTGAGGACAACTACTTGCCAGACCTTTTTAAGAAAGAAAAACATGATGAACGCGCAGTCACTTAACACCACGTACTGGTGTAGTAATAATGACTTCACACCCACACATGACTGATGTTTGCGGTTGCCTGCTGCGTGTGCGACGCGGGTTGCGGAACGGTAGCTCGCAGGCGCTCGCGACACACCCGTGTGTACAGTGACGAGTATACTGACAATGACGGGAACGTAGCGTTGACGAGGGCTGTCAAATATTTGCTTCTTACTCAAGTGCTGCAATTGGAAGTATGCGCAATAGGCGGCGCAGTCACCAGGTGTCGATAACTCAAGTTAATAAGAGATTTGGTTTTCTTTAAGCGGCCCGCACACCTGCTTGTATTGCGTAACAAACACTCATTTATTCCACAAAATTATTAAATGTGATCTCAATAACATCAAGCGCAATGCAAATTCTAATTCTGGGCACTCCAATACGGCCAAAACAGCCTGTTGGCACAGGGATGTAATAAAATCTACTGCTCAAATCGGTACGAAACTATTAGGAGGTTCTATAGTTAACTTTACCACAAACTTTCTGCCAATAAAATAATAAGATTATTACTAAGTGGGTTGGTGCATGGGAAACCAAAAAATTGTTAAAATTCACGTAGTGCCTTTTATATTGGGCGCTACTGACTGTGGCTACCTGCATAAATTTACGAGAACTGACAACAATATTGGTTCTTGCAACTGCATTTATTAGGAGGTTGTGAGAATTTGAGAAGATCATGCACACTTCTAGAACGCCACATCGTGAGCACTTGTTTCATGTCATATCGTTATCAAATAAGGAGAGAAAAAAATTAATTCTTCACTTAATGACTTGAAGTACTGCATTACTGATTTCACCAAGCAGTAACATACGTACCAAGAAATTAAGGCGAGTATTAAACAATTTAACTGTATTTTTAGTATTTAAGCTATAACATTTATTCAACCCATTTTATCAAAATTTACTCTTCGATAAAGCGTAAGATATATCCATGGTAAACGGCTTGGCATAAATAAAACTGAATTCTTCTATTAATTTGTCATGCAGAATCATTGCAAGATCATTCCTTAAAGTTAACCTATAATTCCCTTACAATGAGTCTGCGTGACAAATTAATAAAATATTATATTATTATACATGCCAAGTTGTTTACCAATAATATATCCTATGCTTTGTCGAAGAGAAAACTTTGATAATACAATTAGAATAAATGTTATGGCTAAAAAACTGAAAATACAGTAACATTTTCTAACACTCCCACTAGAGTAAAGCTTTCATTTTCGTTTTCTGCATCATTGATAATAACATGACATAAAACACCTGGTTACAAACGGGCGTTTCGATAATGTGCGTGAACTTATTAAGTCCACACAAACTCCTCATAAATGCAGTTGCAACTACCAATTTTGTTGTCAGGAAACATAACTTTATGCAGGAGGCCACAGTGGCCACACTAAAAGGCACCATGTATAGTTTAATCATTTTTTAGTTTTCCATGCACCAAATCCCCTTAAAAGACATATTCTATTTTGATTTAGCTATACATGATAGAAAACTGGAAACTATTTTTCTATGACTAACAAAGAAAGTGTCTGCTACGTTTTTGTTCTCAAACACTATATCACCTGAATATTTTCTTTTGTATATATTTTTCGTAGTAAAAATTTATTGCGCAAGGGCTCAGTAACGTCCTGTGTTCAAAATATACAATAAAAGGTCAAGTGTGTAATGAAGTCCACTTAACTCCGCAAAATTTTACACTACTCCTTCCCAATAACCTATGGCATTATCTGGCAATATTAGGACGTAACGCGTAGTTGAGCGAATAAGTAAACAGCAGGACAGCTTTATTAGTCCTTTATGATTATTTCACCATTGGCCACACGAAGTGAACTTAAACGATTTCTGCTGACGCAACAAAAACAAAACTAAACCTAAATAATGACAACTTGTGAGACTGGTTTCTAGACAATATGCCTTAAGATGAATAGTATAATTTTTTTGTAAGATTAGGTTAATTCTGTTGTTTTTTTTACACATATATTTCTTGTTTGTTAAAGATAAATGCAACATAACCATAAATAACGGTCACCTTATGTGACTAAACTGTTATAACTTTACAATAATTTATAGGTTTAAGTTTAGTAATATAACATCAACTGTATGTAATTTTTGTGGTTTACCTGTTTGAACACGATCTGTTGTAAACCGGCCAGTGGCTGAACACTTCGTGGATAAATAAATAAATAAATATTTACAGTTTGATGATGCCACGAACTTTTCTGTTCTACATATTATAAAATCGTGAAGTTGTTTCAGGCATAAGGGTATGTAAAGGTAAAATCTGTGTTATAAAAATAACAAGCTTGTAAATGTATATTTAGATCAGAGCCTGCAACTAAACGTGTTCGTGAATTTCCTTCGTCCTCGCGAAGTGGAGCCCTAAAAAAGTGTCATGGCGTGATATTCTATCTAAAAATTGATCGCAAATATACTAGTTATAAAAACATAATTCAAGAAAAAAATTCCGCTACAGTATTCTTCCTAAACGCAATTGTTTGTTTGTCCATTAACACCAGGCCATTCAGAATGTTTCGAATATACAGTGCTAAAATTGAAATAATATATAGCAGGCCTACATGTGTACATATATAGATTATATCACGACAACTTCACCCAAAATGGAATTATGAATATTCCTCCACGAGATTACAAACGCGAGGCAAAATGTGTCCACTGGAATGCTGCTTTAAAAGAGAATATAGTTATGTTGACCATGAATAAAACAGGCTGAAAGCTGAATCTCATATCTCATCTAAAGACTGCGGTACATGGACGATAAATCACACCACCAGAGTGCTTTACCACCGGAAATAAGCCCGCACTGCGCTTTGTACGCGACGCGATGAGTGCAGACGAGAAAACAAAAAGCCTGTTAATTTTTTCCCCGCCTTTTTCAAACACAAGCCGGGACAAAGGCTCTGAGAAATGCATCGTCACCGCCGACATTAATTTCCCTCCATCCCTCTGTCACACCTTGTTCCGTCCCCGTCCCCCTTTTCCATTCACCCACACCCGAGACGAGTAGAGTTGCGATGCGGGCAGGCATTTGTAACGGTGTTTTTTTCTCATCACCACTACCGTCTCATCCCTTCAACCAAGAATCTAGCTGATGTTTTTGTGTGAATTTGGTACCTCAAGTTTTAACTAGACACGTGAAAAATTCCTTAACCCTTTTATATACATAATGGGAAAAACAGTTCCGTGGAGACTATTAAATATTTTATCAATATGTAACTTAAAAAAAATTGTGGTGGTTACAACATTTTTTGCAGTCACTGCAAAACTTTATTAAAGGTGGCAAAAAATTTGTGTGCTAACCACGAAAATATTTAAAGTTCCATAATGACAAAATATTTTATGCTGACCTACAGTATATTTTCAGTGCAAACTGTAATATAGAACCTGCACGTTTGTGTCTTTAATATTTAGCTCAAAACATAATGGTGCCGCCTACCAAGGAAGCCCTGGCGAATACGATTATAGGGATTCACGTGTCTAATTACTGTATATAAGGGTGCCGCGGTGGCCGAATGGTCGGACCATTTACCTCTAACCAAGGTCGTCCCTGGATTTTCGCATGTGGGAATCGGGCCGGACGATGCCGCTGGTCGGCGGGTTTTCTCGGAGATCTCCCTTTTACCCCGCCCCTTCATTCCGGCGCTGCTCCATACTTACATCGTGTCACCCCTCACCAGTGCTAATGATCTCGATGCTAAGCGCTGACCAAAATGTCTCACTAACAGTATATAAGGCAAGGTTCAGTCACCTTTCAAGATATCGCTTTCCTACTAAACTATTTTGTGCACTTGATTATATGAAAATATTGCTACAGGAATACAACTATGGAAAGCATTTGAATGTGTGAGATGAAGAAGGTAAAGCTTCCGCTTCGGCAAACTTTCGGGTTTACAACTTATTTCAAACCGCAAAGTTCTATAGTGGTGTACGGAATCATGGAATATTTACTGAAAGTGTGTAGTATAGTTCAGCGCGTGCCTCTCTATATTTGTTTATGATTCCGGTTGGAATGCCGGACGACGACGCTGGTCGGCGGGTTTGCTCGAGGATCTACAATTTTTCCCGCCCTTTCATTCCGGCGTTGCTTCATACTCACATCATGTCACCCCTCACCAGCGCTGAATACATAAATGTTGAGACCTGACCAAAATCTCTTCACTTCAATTACAGACGACGTGCTCGTTTCGTTCCCCAGAAGACTTACGACCATAAGGGGTTCCCTCAACCTCAGACCATTGTGCATCGTACGTATCGGTTGCTGGGAAAATTCGCGAAGAATTTAAATTACAGCTCATGAGCCACGGCTGAAGTGGCAAGGGGAGAGGTTTGGAGGCAATTGCGCATTCTTCACGGGAGATGATCGAACGACTACGCCCGCATGGCAGCAAATTACTGACGAATGTTATAATGAAAATACCGACTTTTGCTGTGTTTGGTTCAACTCAGGATTTCTAGTACCGAACTTAAGCAGTAAGCACTAATATTTCAAATGTGCATAATACGATTTAAACAAAAGTTAAACTGCCTATGTCGTAAGGGCGCTGTGCACGGAAAAATGCGTAATTTTATAATTACACTTAACACTGTCCAATTCTTGTACTTTACAGTAGTAGTAACTTCCCACACATAAAACATTTTCCTATTCATAGTTTTCGTACAGGCGCAATGTAGCGATTTGACTATTTTCGTAACTTACCAACTACTCAAACGACAAGAATGAAATAACTTTGAGTGAAATTAAATGTATTAAGCTGTAGAATGACACCATCTCTATTCGCTGTAGAATGACACCATCTCTATTTCAAGCAAAAATTATTTTATGCACTTACAGGTCATGAATGCAAAACTTTTTTTCTAATACAAACAATTTTTACCAGAACTAACAAAAATGTCATTCACTCTATAATATTTCATCCGTACCACTTGAATAGTTTTTACTTTGGGTAAAAAGTGAAAGTTGTCAATCGATTCTTTGACATACGCTTGTACTAAAACTGTGGAAACGAAACATATTTGATATGTGGGAAATTACTACTGATGCAGTGTGTAAGAGTTGGGAAGTGTTTGGTACAGTCATAAAATTACGAATTTTTCGGTGCAGAGTAGTCTTAATGCTTAAGTTTTGAATTGTGTAAACCCTTTAAGAGTCCTATAATGCAGGCGCCAGATGCCGTGTCTGAGGTACGTAAATAAGGAAGCGATAAGAACTAGGTTTAATCGTGCTTCAACAAACATATCGCCTTTATGCGCGGGGCGCGGAAACAGCGTGCAGAGTTTTGGTCGTTGGTTTATCCAATGAGACCGTACTTTATATTTACTATATTTGTTTATGATTCCGGTTGGTACTTATTTTTAAGTTATATCAGTCTGAAAAACCATTTTAAGCCATTCTATGATGCCCCGAAACAATGTTTTAACATTATATAAAGAAAACTAAAAATAGAGAAGCACTGTTTTAAGTCTGTTTTTTTTTTTTTTTTTCGTAGACAGAGATGCCGAATACACGTTTAGTAAATAATTTGAAAACATTTTCTCCTAGGTCGCTGCTACCACGGTTTTAGAATTACAAGTCTCGCCTATCTACGACCCCTTTCACGACTGAAAGCGCAGCTGGTAATGAAGTGCTGTTTTAACATTGCAATATAGTCAAATATCGTAAAAGGACAATGGTGGAAAGTACCGCTTTTTAGCATATCGATGGCTTAAAGCACAAATATTGTATGTCCATTTTGAGTAACTGTAATATAATATTTCATAATGTCCTCAAAACTAACAGTTACAGTTTATACTGTATGTATTATTTTTTTCCGTGGTTTCATCTGTAACCGTATTATGAACAAGTTATATTTGATAGCAAGCTAAAACTTTATTATTAAAAAAATATTAATCCCACGATTTGCATGGACATGCAACATGTATGCTCTAAGTCATCTATATTAGAAAGTGTTTATAAATATTTTAAATATTAAGTTACCAAATAATGTCTAAAAGTGCATAAACATACTTTAAAATCACGAATAGATTTCAAAGTATAAATAACAAAATATATAACTAAAATTAAAGCTACCCACAAAGCAATGTGCTACTGTAGAAGGAGCAGCGCTCATATCGGCGTGAACAGGAATTAAATAACACCTCTCCTGTTTCTCATCTGACTTTCCTATATTGTCCTTGTACAATATTTGGTATAGCTTCTTACTAGCAGTGATTCTTGCGGCTACGACATGAACTTGCTACTCGTAGCTCCATTTACGGAATGTTAAAACAACCCTAGAGTGCCAGTGGCGCTAATCAGTCATGTAAGGGCCAAACTCCAAGTGTCCAGACCTGTTCCTCT
The DNA here is from genome assembly GCA_003012365.1 of Medauroidea extradentata. Classification (NCBI taxonomy): domain Eukaryota; kingdom Metazoa; phylum Arthropoda; class Insecta; order Phasmatodea; family Phasmatidae; genus Medauroidea; species Medauroidea extradentata. The sequence goes on from PNEQ01002402.1 coordinate 20,931, forward strand.
ATGGCCGTGGCTGCAACAATGTTCATGTGCTAGTTGTATGTGGCTCTTAACGGACGGACATTCCCCTCCCGGACGACGCAGACGAGAGTCATAGTCTGCGAGGGCGTTTCGCAATGCACCCACGCACGTACGCGCGCAGACGTCGTCGCATCCTTTTTCGCGCTTGGCCATGGACGGAGGAACGTGTCGAAGGAGTCTGGGGAAGGGGTGGGGGAGGCAATTTATTGCTGAAACGCCGTTTTCAAATCGTTTCCACTGTAACCTTTTACCCCTCTCCCTGGCTCGGCTACAAAGACACGCACATTGCTCTGTCCCCTTCACCCCTCGACGATAAACCACAAGTGTAGGTGCGTGCATGAAGCAAGCTAACGCCAAATACATTCCCGCGTTGCTAAGTGTCGGAGTGTGAGTTTCGAAACGCTAGGAGTCAACGAATGAACAGCAGCGAGTGTGATGTCATCCGTGTCAAAACGTTTTTGCCGTATTAACGAGGACTCACAACCAACTGACTAGGGGCACAGCGGTAGCACGTTCGACTCGCTTTCCGAATTTCGGTCACCGGCTCCGGCAATCCTGATTTCGGCTTTCCGTAGATTTCCAAAATATGAACAAGCATTAGTTTTGTAGACGTTACTTAGGAGTATATTTTCGTCTTACACAGAAAAATAGCTCAGCCGGTTTTCCCGTGATGGCATTTCAAATTCAAAATCCCACTACAAAATAATTTCGTATATTTTATTTAAATTGCCTGAAGTATGAAAAATCCGAATTTATTATCTTATTTAAAATACAAATATTAGTGTTTTTATATACATCAAGCTGTACCCCGTGACAGGTAGGTTTAGTGTGAATCGTTTTGTTTTATTAGGTTAATAACTTTCAGATGTTGTATGAAGTAAAGACATGCAAGTTTTTACATTTAAATGCCATTGTATCGGAAAACTGATTGGTGGCCTTCTGAGTTAATGTATTTTGCGGGCTCGAGGCACAGAAAAGCAGAAGCTGTAAGGACGACAATGTATGCACTTCACGCCTAACCCTAGCCTCTAGGCGCAATTCAGTGAACTGGCGTGCAGACTTTTTCGCCGATAGCTTGCCTCTATGAGACATTCCTCTACGAGACATTCAGTGGTCACTCTTGTCTTCAGTGACATAACATTGAAGGTATAGGTGTGTTGTACACGCTTATACCCACTAAAAGATTCAGGTCTAAGAGTTAGTGAGATATTTTGGTCAGCGCTTAACAACGAGGTCTTTACCGCTGGTGGGGGTGACATGACGTATGTAGCAGCACCGAAATGAATGGACGGGGGGAAACGGGAGATCCCCGATAAAACCCGCCGACCAGCGGCATCGTCCGACACGATTCCCACATAGGAAAATCCGGGGACCGACCCCGCCGGGAGTCGAATCCGGATCGCCTTGGTGAGAGGCGAGAGGTCTGACCCACGACCACCGCTGGTCCCTCTAATGGACCACAGAAACACCCATGTTCGCCATTTTCGGCAGCATAAAAAAAACTAGAGGAATAATGAGCACCTGAAAAAATTGAATAAATGTGTGTAACGTTCCTTTGATGCTATTCCTGGGCGGACAGCAGTCAACGTGCATTGAGTAGTTTTCGAAAATAAACTTGCATGGACCTCAGTCCTGCACACCACTCCATGGCTTGGTAGGCGGACACCTCAAGAGTGAGTGACCGTCGCCATTTTGATGTTTTGTATTTTCTGGCATAAATTTTCCTCTGGGTAAATCTTTTGGACCTTTAACCTAACTACGGAATAAATACATACTGATATAATTTTAGACACTGTAAACATACTTTTGTCGTTACTATTGTTACAGATCGAATAGCAGTTAAAAAATTCTTATTACTTTCTTAACTGCAATTCGGTCTGTGAGAACAGCAACGGAAAATAAAGATGTATGGTGTCTAAAATTCTATCCATATGTATTCTACTGCGCCGTGTGCGTATGGTAGGTTAATGAAATTTAAAGTAGCCATTAACCGTAAAGCAAAAAAAAAAAAAAAAAAAAAAAAAAACCCAAAAAAAAAAAAAAAAAAAAAAAAAAAAAAAAAAAAAAAAAAAAAAACAACAGTCCCTGGCAAATAAACACAAAAAATGCCCACCAATAAAAACATAGAAGAAAACAGAAGGTTGCACATTAACAAACACACAAAAACCAGAGGAAGCTGTTGTAAACAAACAATATCAAAGTGGAAGCAATACACGATTAAATAAATGCTGGGTTACCATACGCAACGGGCAAAGAAAAATAATTATTTTAATAAATAATAAAATAGGCTCTATCACCATGACAAACAATGTACACTAGAGGAAAATATATTAAATGAGAACTATGAAACTTGTGGTTTCTCAAAATGATTATTAAATTTTTACTGCAATATTAAATATTTTGTTTTAATTTTTTTTAATAAAATTCACAACAATATTGGCATCGATGAATAGTCTATTAGTACTGAAATTGTACTGAAATTATAAAAAGCCCAAATCTTGCAGGCACAGTTAAATGAAAATTGTGAATTGATTATACAATTATTATTTTTCTTAAATTCACAACAAAATTATTGAAACAATAAATGCCCATTCTATAGGCTAAATAAATACTGTACGTCCGAATCAATGACGTAATAAATTAATAAAAAAATACAAGTAAATTTGATGCATCCGTTAGGCCTTACAAAATTTTAAATTGTTATTAAATTCAAATTAATTATTAAAAAATCATTCAAAATATTAAATAAAAAGGTAAGTGGTGACAGCTGTTAATTTATAGATTAAAATATACAAATTTAGTTGCGGCTTATCTGTTCAAAGTCCCGCAGTAGAAGAGTACAGCACGCTGGGGTAGCTTCATGTTTCCCAGTTACAGTTGCGAAACAAAGAAGACGAAAAGGCGAAGAAAATGCCCCAAAATAGGCCAGAAAAACTGGACGTCTGTAGTAGAGACTACAGGTCAGCTCGTCAATAGTCCAGCATGTGAATAGGCCAAGACGTGAATCGGCCTGGACGCGAATCGGCAGGGATGTGAATACTCCAAGACGAGAATACGCCGGATTGAGAATTGGCCTGGACGCGAACCCTCACTACACAGAAATTATCAAAATATTATAGAAGATAAAAAATTTAAATAGGACACAAAACCTCTCGTAGTAAAATTACTCACCAGACGAGGGCGAAGATAATCACTCGACGAAATAATAGATGAAACAACCACGATAAAATATTTTAAAAAATGTAGCACTACAGTTTTTCTACTATGTCAAAATATAAATTTTGCTACATTATGAAAAAAGGTTAAATAATGGCAATTCAAGTGCCAAGATCTGCCAAAAAGGCAGGAACACCAAACACACTCATCTTGACTATACGGTGGTTGGCGGCAAAGTCTCAAGAAATGCAACGGAAGAAGCTGCAGAAACGTTGAACAAAAGAGCATCGAAAATAGTTAGCAACAGTACCAACATCGGCAAAGTGCGCATTGAAGCACAGTAGCATGCGACGATCACGTGATCAGAATCGCTAAACTGCATCGAAATCACGCGGTGAAATACAGAAATCACGCACTGCAACGGCAGCAGCAGCACGTGGCATGAAGACGGAGGTACGACAGAACTGACAGAGGAATGTAAAGCTCAGCAGCTAATGTCCTGCTATAAAAAAAAAAACACTGTAGCGCGACTAGGGTCGGCTCGAAATGATGTAACAAGAAAGAATAGCTGTAATTGAAAGTGAACATCCTGAAATATCATTAATAAATTTAAATTACTCAATAACACTTATTATTGTAAATATAATATTAAACAAGTTCATAACAATGCAAAAAAATTTATTATTCAGAATTTAAGAAATATAAGTTTAAAAAATTCATATGTATATTATTTAAGTCGTGTCGTATTTGATACGGCACACTACTCCGTAGTTAGGTTAAAGTTCCAAAATTTTACCCAGAAGAAAAGTTACGACACAAAGTACAAACATTAAAGATGGCGACTGACATTCACTCTTAAGAGGGCGTGGTACATAATTCAACGCTACAAGCATTAATCTATAACTGTAGGTTTCTTGAAGCCAATTTAAAATTAAACAATAGCAATCTTAGACAATAGTTTTAGCCAACGTTTTAAACAAAATTGTTTCCAGTGTTACGAACTTCTGAGGTACAATCTCTGACGCCGGAACCTCGTGCATTTAACTGCGGCGCAAGAGATCACGCGTAACGAATTAGTAATTCTGGATGAATATTTACTCATTAAGTTGTAAAATGTCATTATTTAGGACTGTCATTGAGTATTTTATCCATACTGGCTTCGAAAAAAGCGTAGAAATCAATTGTTGTTTTCAGCGTATATTTATCTACCACGCAATCTTGTAGATAGTGGGCATCATCTCTTCCGGGTTCATGTTCTTGTGTGAAGGTGTGTGTAACCGTCTCTATTGACATCGCTGTCGACGAGATGTTAAGTTCAATATTAACAAGCACAGACTGATTAACATATACGTGCTTCTTCATAGGACATACGACACATCGAATAACCGTGTTGTAAAAATATAGCGTTCTTTTAATAATGGACTGGGAATGTTATTATTTTTTTTAAAACTATCAAACGACTGGGCTCAAGGCCTTTATTTACAATCATCACTTTTGGGAGAAGCCCTTCCGACCTGGAAGGTTCTTACGGGCTTAGGGAAATGTTATTAAACCAAACATGCACTCATCGCTTGCATAGGCTTATACCGAAGAAACGCGATCGCTTTGTCACCGTACCACAGAATAAATACTGTAATAACAGATGCGACAAGGAAAGCATTTTTCATTGTTCATTTCGTACCAGCTCTCGGGGTACAGGAATGTAAACAATACCACGTGGATTAAACACATTGGTTTATATAACCACTTGTAGTTATTGAGATATTAGAATTATATTGTGTATTATCTTAATATTTTTTAAGTGGTGAACACGACGATTCGAGGCTCGACATCAGATAATAACCAAGTCTATTAGAAGCCGCAGAATGGAGCTTTTTAGTCATATGGTACCAGCTCTCGGAGCGTACAGGAAAGTAAACAATACCATGTGGAATTTGAGACATTGGTTTGAACAACCACTTACATTTCACACATCACTGTAATTTGTAAGTATCTCATTTACATATTTATAAATGGCAAATGTGACGTTACTTACATATCAATATCCTACCAGATAATAAATAAGGCGTAATAAACTTCACGGTAACCAAACTTTTGCGATTCCGACGCCATGGCAATCCAAAGAGAAAACGAGTACGTTAAAAACTACGTCTTGTCGCTTCTGTTACGACCACGGCCATAGAAGAACAGGTCTGGACACTCGCCTAGAAAATTGACCCCCTTGTTGTTTGGCTGTAGTTCACCAAGTTACCGACAATGCTATATATTTTTGGCGCTGTAATCCGGGCGATCGAGTTCAAACTCCGCCCACTTCCCTTCCACTAAGGTAAACAATTTTTCAAAACATATTTTTTATCAAATTATGAAATACTTCCTTCGTTCACAATTTTAAACCATGGCTTCAGAAATCTTTATTTACTTTATAATGTTAACAATGGAAAAAAAGTGGGCGAAGTTTGAGTCCGACCGCCCGGATTACAGCGCCAAGAAGTACGAAATTCTCGGTAGCTTGACGAACTGCAGCCAAACAACAAGGGGGTCAAGCAAAATACATTGTAAGATAGGCGAGTGTCCAGACCTGTTCTTCCACGACCGTGGTTACTACTTATTTATTCTGTGCCAGTATGTTCCGTAGAAAAATTTATTTATTCTCAGTTTACTATAAGGCTGTAAATTGTTTGCTGTGTTTAGTCGCCATACGTTTCTTTTGGCTCGTGTTGCCTACAGTTATTTCTTAAGTGGCCTCCCTACCTGCGCTTCAAATGCGTTGAATAGAGTTACATATATATTTTTTGTCGAAACTATTCAACGCGCATTGTATTTCTGTATCTACGAAAAGAACACACACTTCGAACTAAGTCGCTATAGTTTTAAAAATTCGGCACGTTTGTTAGGAACATCATTTTCGGGCCCCTCAAAATGGCTAAAAATGGCTTTTCCAGCCTGTCGTATCTGGAAAAGTAACAATCTGATTCGAAAAACACAACTATAGAAATAAGCTTTAGACTTTGAACTATGCTGTCCACAGATAAAGTATTGTGGTCTCCGCTTAAAGTCCCATAGGAAATAGGATAATAGTAAAGCAATTCACTCCAGCTGAGTAGCTTGCGCGGAGAGGAGATAATGCAATAAATACGTCAGTCAATTACACCTTTATTACTCCTGCCTCACACACACAAACGCAGCCTATCTAGGGAGGCCCCTTAAGGGTCAATGCCTTAAAAATATGATCTACTTTTTGTGTAATATCTAATATAATACATTGTTTTTATGAAAATTGCAACATTTCTACGACGAAATTATCTGCACCCTATGTAGTTTTAAGTAGTGTTCCCTAGAAACATTTTCTTATAAATATATTTACCACTTGAATGGAACCCTATATGAGCAGGTAGTTTTACAGACCTACTCGAGCTGTGACGAAAGCTATTCTCAGTTCTGCCGGTCGTAAAGACGAAGATGCTAGTACTCCTCCCAAGAACTTTGACCTTATTGGCCCTCCACTCGCGTACAAGAGGATGACATATTTCAACGCTGTTGATGTACGTTCCTTAGGGGCCGGTGTAGGTATTTGCGTAATACCGTTGTAAGGTGACCTTTCGCAAGTACATTGTATGAGATTCATCTTTATGACTCAGTGTTGCAAATGCCCGCTCAACAAAGGAGGTAGGCTACTTACATAATCTCGTGGGCGTTTGCTTGCGTAATATGACAGTATGACACGTACATAAAATACATGCTTCCGGAACACTATTTGATACCATATATTGTTATCAAAACATATCCTATACTGATTCGAACAGAACAATTTTGTATCCTAATAATCAGTTCTACACAAGAATAATAATAAAAATTGTAAACAATAGCTTAGCAAACATTAAATGTTAAATTATTCTGATTCCGTTAGGCCAGTTTCAAAATTGTTTAGTTTATGTTTTGATTAAATTTTGACTTCTAGTTTGCAATATTCTGTATTTATAAATTACTGTCACAGTCAGGTTGTTAGCCAGTAACCAACTTGTATCTTAAACGCAACAAGAGGGTACGAATACTGAAGGAACAGGAGCATTTAAACAATCCTGACAGTTAGGAATTTAGACACATAAGCTATGATGAAGTTACAATTGCCAGTTACTAACCTACACGAAACATTATCTAACTACAGAGGTATTTAAGGTGAGGAAATAGTTCAGCGCTATTTTATATATTGTGAAGTAATTTTGTTCAAACCACGTATCACACATACACACTTATACAAGGTTCAGAAAGTACTAAGCCACACCGAATATGATATAACTTGTTTACCTCAGTCCTGGCTCGCGCCAGATATGCTCAGCGATAGTCCCCACATAGAATTTAACTATTTTCTGCCTTTTTTATTCTGAGAAAATAAATGTTACATCTGCCAATATATAGCCAATTATATTTGTCATGCGATAGAGAATAGGCATTGCGTTTTAGCGGTTAACGTGTAAGTATACTATTATCAGTCAAGCAGATTTTGGATTTTAAAAAATTGCTATACTGATAGTGGCATGGTTATATGTTGTCAACTAAATGGTAATGCCTGAACTGTGGCTATTTAATAGCATATTTAACAATTTTTCTACTCAGAATTTAAAAAAATCTAAATAGAAAATTACTCAATATGGAGAGTGAAGCCGAGCTTTATGGGTGTTGAAGTTGCAAAAATGTGTAATTTTATATTTGTACGGAGTAGAGTTAGTTTAATAGACATTACTTGGGACTATATTTTACACCTGTGAACATTTTTAAACTCTCATAGTCTTCTTATAGCGCATGCCAAATTCTAAATTTGCAAGTTACGGGTACGTATAAATAACCAAATCCTACTGGATTCAATTAATGTAATTATTTACACTGAAGTAATATATTATGAGTCATATGCTAATGGATTTAAATACACGTAACAAAGGCTCTTTGTGTTGTTTTGAACTACCACACAAATAAAATTGTCACAATTTCCATATTTTTTTTTTTACACACAGAGAACTTTCATGGTTTGTTTTTGCATATGGCCTATTACAACTAATGTCAGTGTAAATTATTTCATTCTAGTATATAAATTGGTTTTCGTTATTCCTTTGTTCCCGTAACTTGCAAATCTTACTTTTCATATGCCGTTATGGGAATATGAGATGCAAGAAAATGTACGACTGTAAAAATGTAGTCATAACGTCTATTAAACGAAAATTATGTCGTACAAATATGAAATTATGTATTTTTGCCACGTTAACGCCCTTAAGTATCAAAACTGAAACATGGCAAAGCATTACACACGTAGCAGTATTCTTTCATACATTTTAAGAATAATATTTACTTAATGTATTTATTGAGAATTGAATTATTTAACGTTGATATACCATTAAATGCGTGACCATTGGCTGTGTAACAGAGCTTTTAAGCAGTGCAGATCATATTCCAACAAATTTGCAAGTAAACCATTTCAGCATATCACAGCCACACGTAAAAAATTTGTTGTTGCAACTACAAAATATTTTGTTAGTATCCGCCCTGAAAAATATTTTTTGTACTCACCACGAATAGGCTACATTTAATAGTCACCACTAAAATACTATGGTCACCAAAATTATTTTCTTTATATTACAAACTTAAGTAGCAGGAAAGATTACTTTTACTTTCAGTGGAGGTATATAAATCAACGTTTCAAATTTTTACTGTAATGTATAGGTTTTTTAAAGTCATTACATATAACTGATAAAAACAAATTCTGATACCACAACATTTTTTTTTTTTTAGCAAATGTGTAACCCTTGCGGTGCCACAGTTCAACAAAATCACTTTTTTCTGATAGAAAATATTCTAAAATTTGGCGCTAAATATGGTTGACCAGATAAACGCATCATTCTCGAAATCTTAACTCATGAAGTTAGTAAAAAATATTTTCTCTATTAACACCATTTTCTTAATAGACTAAATTCCGAAACTCTGTACAGACTTAATTAAATGTGTTACACGTTTATTCGTACATTACTTCCTTTTAATTAAGCTTCGGTTCTTATATGCCGGCCAATAGCAATTAATTAATTTTTAAAATACTGAAAAAATTTAATAGATAGTTCAATGTTTGTAGCTATTTTCATTTACCTAATATGAATAATCTGATTAGAATATTTATAATAGTCATAAATCAGCTATTTTTATGTTTTAGTTCTATTCTAATTGGAAAACACCAAGGGAAATACGGAACACTTAACGATAACCGAAATGTTTCAACAAAAGCAATGAAATGTCAGTTTCTTATCAAATAAAATATTTGCTACAGCAAACATACGACTGCTTTCGTCGATGTTTACATCAAAAGAGGAAATTTTATGATCAAAATTTTACAAGTTTATCAACTCGATGATTCGTTGAATACATGCTTAATTTATCTGGACTAAAGTTTATCTGAATCACCTTTTTAATTATTAATTACGTTGCTAAACCGCTCTGTTAACCACAGCGTTTTGTGAAAGCTGTGCCAGCAACGACATTTATTCGAATTCTTATTTGAGTGCCATTTGAAAGTGACCCTTTCCTATATTAAGATTTCTTTTTTGTTAAAGCGATTTCTAAGTAACAGATGAACGTAATTTTCAGGAAATAAAATTTTATTATTGTTGTTCGTGATTAACTATAACTAATAACTTTTAAGTTTTGTAACTTTGACCAGTGTAACGTATTTGGTTTTATTACACACTAAATAACTAACCAACAAAAAATATCCAGTAATGTTTAACTTAATACGAACAGGAAAATTTAGTGTAAAAATAGTTATCATATGAGACAAAAAAATTACTTATATGCATTGGTTGTTATTCTGAATAGAGAGCTGAGTGGAGAGTAGTACATTTTCGTGATAATTCAAGCAAGAATTTTTTTGGTCTCTACAAAATGAAATCTGGGGAGGCATATATTAAAACTGCCCTCACATCTGTCAGCAAAGAGAACGGTAACCCTTTTGGAGAAATACCGTTTATAGGATATTCGGTCGAACGCCTCGAATACGATTCGGGACACGTTCAAGTATTAGGGCTATAGAATGTCGTCAGCCAATGGACGTTACAATCCTCGTAAACACGTAAACAACTTTCTTCACCCAAACCTTGGAAGATAGTAGGCTCATCAACAAATCATTATAACAGGTAGTTTATTACACCCGCCACTAGTCTTCGCGTCTGTCTTGTCAGGGAGACGAGCGAACAAAAAGAAAGCCCACTTGCCGCATAAATCTTTGGGAAGATCTGATGAGCGGCGACATGCAAATGGTCAGAAGATGGCTATCCGCAGGCGAGGAGCAAGTGGTTCCCTCGCAGTTCGGGCGCGCTGCTGTGTTGCCACGTATTTCGCTCAAGCCCGCGGCTTTAGGTGGGCGCGCGTGACTTGAATTTCATTGTTGGAGATGAAGACGTCATAGGAAGCCGTGCCCTCCTGCTGCGACGTTAATTCTGGTCTGTCAGAGAGGACTAAACAGTCAGTCCCAAGATATTCTGTAGCCATAGTGCCTCACAAGAGGCACACCGGAGGAGTTTCTACTTCGGCAGTGCGACAGTTACGGCGGACTTTTGACATTTGCAGCTCTAGTGTCTTTACAGTCGTTACAGAACCCGAAGAATGGTATAACTGTTCAACACTGCATGAAATATTTTTAACACTTTGGTATCAAACTCCCACGACTTTTATGCTTAAAGCTATGTTATGACTCCGAGAGAGGTGTAACACCCTGGTCTCGTATTCGGGAGGACTCGGGTTAGATCCCCTGCTCCGGCCATAATGATTTCGGTTTTACATGGTTTCCCGAAATTGATCCAGTCTCTTAACAAAGGTGATGACCGACTCCTCTCCCAGCTCCTGGCATTGTATCAAGTTGTGTCACCGTCTATAATGACCCCGTTGTCGACGAGACGTAAAATCCGCTTGCCTTACCTTGTTATGTTCCTCATTTCGCATTCCGTCTCTTATATTGTAAAGCTTCATTTCGTATCATCCCTCATGATTCAACAAACGCCTTCTGACGCCCAGTTCAGAAGTCTGTCTAAACGGGGAAGGGGGAGTGTTTAGTGTACCCGTGGACAGGGCTTCAACTCACGTTCTACGTATTAATATTTTTAGCATAGGTAAGTTTTCAGTGCACGACTTAACTATTATGGCACTGCCTATTTCTGGGAATATATTTTAACATTATTCAGCTAGGGGTCAAACTCATCATACACGTTTGTACCCGACTCTGTGGTTAAATTTATTACCTGTGAAGTGAAACTTGCCTCATTTACTTCAAAACATTATTAAGTCTTCTTTCGCTTATTCTCCTTAGTTTTGTAATTATAAACGCTGCACCGAAGATTCACAATCTAACTGCATTATTAAATACATGCAGTTCACTGATGGCTACGCACTTGTGTGGTTTGAATTTTTTTTGTTCTAATACCGAAGTTGAATCTATTCTTTCATTTGGGTGATTCGGTCACTCTTTTTTACCAGATAGTTATTACCGGCTGTTCACGGGCGTGTCGTATGAACTGGAGACCGAACACAAATGTCATCACAAATTTAAAATTGTTTGTTGTAGCATGATAATAATTGGCTTTACAAAATTGTATGGATGCAAGTCGTTACCAGTCTCCACCATACTGTGGGTCACCCTCGCCATAAGAGTCCCCCAGGGCACGTCAAGTAAGATATAGTTTCCGAGCATCGAAAATGTACTCATATGTTAGGCAGTAGTGAGTAACTACAAGGTGACTGGCGACAGACGCTTAAGTCTAAGCCAATGAAAAATAAACTGAACGATAACCGCCTCGTGTGAAACGGCCCTAACGGACGGGCAGCCCCCTATCCCTACCACTCTTGCCAATCACTTGGCATGAAATATATATATTCTGTTCCTGTCAATTGCAAATGCTGTAGTTTCTAAATATTCTACTTTTCAGTTCATTTCCAATGATTTACCAGTTTTATCTTCCATGTGATCAGAAAACAGCCCGCAGTACATTAACAGGTTTTTTTCTCCTTAAATTAATTTAGGGTTGTGCAGATTTTGCTAACATTTGCTATAAATTAATTCTGCTAAAACTATGCGTATGAAGCTGGTTTGTATTTAACTGTTGGTTGCTTCAAAAGATAATTAACAATTCATCTAAAATTGGGGGAGGGGGGAACTGGCAACAAAATTCTTTCATATGTTTCACATCGCTACAACTTACTGATGTTTTAAAAAAAAATTCAATTGATCTTTCCTTTGCCAAATCTCAAACTTTCTGCTGGTTATTTGTCCGTTTAAATACGTTGTAAATTACATTTGTGCGTAGTGCTAAGAAGTTTTGTGTACCTCCTGAGTCTGTAAATACCTTGGTTATGGATATTTTAAAAGCTACAGCGAAAACTATTTCTCACAGCCTATGTTTTAGTGGTATTTTAGTTCCTGTCTTTGTGCGTCTGCATTAAGTTGAACCTATTACAATTTTATGAGTTCTGAATAAATTTTGTAACGTGTATTCAGAAAAACGTTCCATTTATATTATACGTTTAATTCAGCATGTGACGTTGGACATATTGATACGTAATAATTTTGCGTTTGTAACTAGTTCTCATCATATCGTGTTAGTGTGAATCCGAGAAGAAGCAGTTTTCTCCTAATTGACTCTTATATTATAGGGCTTGCATCATTTGCATAACAATTTAGAAATATGTTTTAGTGTAACGCTTCTATTTTTTTTTTTTTCAGTGAGAGCAAGTAACATCTCGAAAAAAAATACGATCGCAGAATAGAGGAAACATTTACTTTGAAGACGTAAGTTTCCTTGAGTCTTTTTTCAAACAAAATCCCGCAGCAAGACATTCCCTCACAGAGCTTCAGGATACAGCACCCAGATCACCTTGAACAGTGTTGAGTTTACATGAAGTACCGTCTTTTTGCTGTTTTATTCTTCTCTCATCCTCACTGTAAGGATGCGTACTTGAAAGGAAAATAATGGGGCATTAAGCTTGTCACGTCCTGGTCAGCGTGTCTAATGGGCAGACAGGAGTCTCTTTTTTTTTTTTTTTTTTTTTTTTTTGTGGCTGATAATTCTTAGTATGGCGATGACAACGACCGGTGTAGTCTTGATGAGAACAAGTTTGCTGCTATCGTTGTACGATGTAATTACACGTTAACAAGGCAAGCCTAAGCGTCTGACTCGTTCTTGACGTGAATCACAACAAAGAAGTCCCATCAGTGGCGTGTCGTGTCGAGAAGTACCGCAAGTTAATGTAGACAGAGGCTTAGATCGCAAAGATAGTGATATGTACAAAACATATCAGCTACCGTGTAAGGAATGGTTTGCTCATGCGAGAAGACAAAAGAGTATGGTTAGCCAATAGGGTACCACCACCAAAACTTAACATTCGCCAAGAAGCACTCTCTGTTTCAAAAGAAACAGTAAAATAACTATATTTCCTTATACCTTGAATTGATTATTTTATCTGTACGTCTACAAGTCTATATTATTTTCAAAAATATTGCGCACGACGCAACGAAAGTATCGTTTCTTTACATTGCCGAGTGGTCTGACTACTCGCCTCCCACCAATGCGATACGGGTTCGATTCCCGGTGGGATCGGTCCCGGATCTTCGCATGTGGGAATCGTGGCGGACGATGCTGCTGGTCGGCGGGTTTTCTCGGGGATCTCCCGTTTCCTCCGCCCCTTCATTCCGGCACTGCTCCATACTCACCTCGTGTCATCCCTTACCAGCGCTAAAGACCGTGATGTTGAGCGATGACCAAAATTTCTCACATTACGAAATCGCTAAATGTTGATTAATATTATTTTTTACGGCTACAATTCAGTCGAATGAAGTGATTAAATGATTCTATGAGGGTCGTGACGTGTATTAAAAAAAAAAATAAAAATGTACAGCTTTAGTTTAACATTCTAGACGCCTGCTAAATGTTAAAACAGTTATTGTACTGACAGTATTTATAGATATATCCATACATAAACACAATAACAACGAAGGGATTATCAGTACATACTGTGAATAAAAATAAATTGTGTTTGTTTTGGTTTCAAGCTAGTACTCTGGCGACTGTAAATATGTGTCACTCAAGGAACTGGCTTTTGACTTATTATCACCTGGAGGTCACTGAGTACATAATATAGAATCAACTAAATGCAAACCCAATCCTGTGATTGTAATGTGTATATGGGCAGCCAATGAGCAGCTGTTGTTTATTTAAGTGCGCAAATAATTTTGAAAGCTAGCCTACAGGTCACTGAACCCGTCAAATTTTCGGGTCTCTACCCATATAGTGATCACCGTCCAAGTACTGATTCTGACCAGGCGCGTAAGATCACAATTTTGACTTTCACGTTACACGAAGGTGACGCCGCATCAGGAACGTCCACCGATGACCTTCTAAACAGCGTGCTTCAGTAAGAATGTAGGTTCGAGTCGACAGTAAGATGCGAAAACTGCAGCGAGAGTCCTGGACGCCACCTTCACCTCCCGGCGAAGCAGCACAAGGTCGTAGGCCGGTGCCAAGGGACGAAATTGCTGAACGCTGAACGAAACGTTTGGAAATCTTCCACAGCACGTCGTGGCCGAGCAGATACAGGAACAATGTCAGGGCGTCACGAGTCAGTGACTTGTTAACGCTTGCAAACCACGACCGCTACACGATTCCTCTATCTTGGGCTCTCTGTTTCAATGCCATGACTATTCACGATAATTTTCCAATATAATAAGCCGATTTCCCAACAGGCGAAATTTAAATTGCAATTACCGATACTTCAGCGAAAGAGTATTGCCAGAGTCGACGAATATTAATGAGAGAATATCCCAAATCATTAACCGCCGTTTAATCTGGAGTTAGTCTGTAAACTCTGTAACAGTTTTTGTTCATAAGAATATTAGAGAATGCGTTGTGTTATAACGTACCGTAAAATTATGTACAACGTTTCCTTCTCCACTGGTTTTCCGCCCGTATAAGATGTTATTTCATAATTTCACTGACTCATTTAAACATCAGATATTGTCATAATAAGCTCCTGTCATTATCCTGGATAAGTTTACGGCCCGTATAAAACGATTTATTCCAGTGATACGCAGGAAGGCTACTGTGTTTTGATAAAACATTAGAAAAGAAAAGTTATTCGACAAACGAGTATCCTTGACCATACTACAACGTTGCTTGTAACATCACTACAATCTTTTATAAAAACGTATTGTAAAGAATCTTCCGAAGTAGTAGGCTAATAGACGACAGTTTTACTGAGGCACGTCTACTTTAAACAATTAATTTTACAGTAGTGTTGTTAAGATGGCCGTCTGCCTAGGCCGTCGTGCTGAAAACGGCTACGATGTGTGGTTTTGCGGTGTTTTTAGGTATAAAAATATTGGTGCAGAATCTTTTTAAGGGTATAGCCATGTACAATACTCCTGTATAGTTAATATTACGTCATAAATAGACGCCGGAAAAATGCGCGGGTTCACTGACCTGTAGGCTAGCCTCCAGGATTATTTGTGAAATAGTGCAGACAGCAGGTGTTTATTAGCTGCTCGCTGACACTGTGAAATGGGCCTGTATTCAGCTACAGTTTTATTATTGGCTCATCTACTTCCAGGAAGTGTCGAGTAAGTCAACGGCCAATGAACATGATGCGAACCTACAGTTGCTGGAACTCTAGTTTGCACCTAAAAGATAACGCGAATTGTTCAGGTCTCTAGCACGGCCGTAGAAGAACACGTCTGGACACTCGCCTGGATATTTGACCCCCTTGTTGTTTGACTGCAGTTCACCAAGCTACCGAGAATATTGTGTTTTATTGGCGCTTCAGTTAGGGTGGTCGGACTCAAACTCCGCCCACTTCCTTCCCACTAAGATAAACAACTTATCAAAACGTATTTTTTTATCAATTTATGAAATATTTCCTTCGCTCACAAATTTAAGAAAAGGCTCCAGCAGTCATTATTTACTTTATGAATTTAACAATGGAAAAAAAGTGGGCGGAGTTTGAGTCCGACCACCCGGATTACAGCGCTAAAAAGCACGACATTCTCGGTAACTTGACGAACTACAGCCAAACAACAAGAGGGTCAAGCAAAATACATTGTTAGATAGGCGAGTTTCCAGACCTGTTCTTCTATTACCGTGGTCTCTAGTCATAAAATGATAGGGTCACCACTGAATGTCTTATAGAGATGAGTTGTCGGCTGGTCGTATGACTTGCTTCTAGAAGCTAGGGTGAGGTGTGATGTGCGTGTAGTCTCGTCCTTCATCCGCATTTCAAGGCCTCGAACTCGCAAAAGACATCCTCCTAGACGGTCACCTTAACTCAACTGAACCTTTCTCTCGGTGTATCAGCGATTCTAGTGTTGGTTGCGTTGGTACTAAAACTCTGCCACCATTGGGAACATTCATCGTCTCGACGACCGCGACAAAGGTCCGTGAATGCCTTCCCCCAACAATCATCCCTTCTCCCTCGTTCAATTGCTGCTGACCTTAGGCGTGCGCAGCTCCGTGACTTGGGAAGGTGAGCAGATGAAGATGGGTCTCTTTCCCCCACCCGTTCTTTATCTAGGCACGAACCCCCTCCCCATGCCAAGGACCATGGCCCCGCCGCTGCGCTGACCTCAGGGTGGTATTTCTGATCTCGCACGCGGACATTTCACGCCAACTCGACGTTACTTCGGAACACTCGCCAAGTCGACTAGAGTCACCCCCGACCATGTCATTATCCAAGCGGTTCTTGCAGGTTTCACATTCATGTCGCGGGCAGAGTCCAATACATCAATAAGTTGGACGATCTACTTACACAATCGTGATACTATTACACAGGTCCCTAGTTCGGGAAAACATTAATGTGTGTATCTTCCTTACATTGCGAAAATTTCACATATATGTATATATAAATGTATTTATTTATTTATTACATACTGCTACTGCCCGCGACTCCGTTCGCATGATTTTCAATTTAATTCATCTTCTACACGTTAAAAAGTTCTATCTATGCACTCCAATTCGTCTTAAGTAATTAATAAAAATGTGTATTCCTATTTCCAATATATTTAAAAAATAAACATTTCCAAAAAATATAACTATAAGCTACTTCAAATTTCGTGCAAGTGATATTATAAGTATTGATACTTTTAAAAGTAATTAATTACTGCAATTGTTTTTAATTTCTACAAAAAATTACTGAAAATTTATTTAAAATTTGAAATGGTTCATTAGGGAAAGTTCACAGCCGTTTTGAAAAATAAAACTTATTGTCTAAATTTTTTGGTTACCCTCTCCTGACCCATACTCTCCGTTTTACCTCCCACCTCCCTACCGTTACATATTATATGTATAGGATGTACAGAAATAACTGTATATTAAGCACACAACACGAATACTGGGCTAAAAAATTGGAGACGAAAATTTTAGTGACAAAGTGTTGTACGACGACATTTTACGTGTACAATCAGGCAACATAACACTGCGCTCCACGTATGTCTCACTTCTACTTACTGCTGTTCAGACCTGCATATCATGAGTGCAGGTTCAAATCCCGAGCAGTCCAAACACGATTTTCTACGTTCACTTGCCGTGACATTCATAACATAATACCTAGAACATGGAACTCAAGAGGGGACTTTTCTGTGTGCAGTGTTGCCACATTGTGCACGTATCATAATGGCGCACAATATTTTACCATTAACGTTTCCGTCTGTTATTTAGCCCAGGATTCGCATGGTGTGCTCAGTACGAGGTTGATCCTATGAACGTGTGTATGTATGTGTGTGTGTATATATATATATATATATTATATATATATAAAGACCCTATCTTGAATGGTCATTTTAATAATTCTTTGAGATTTTCTACTGCAGTAGCTTCCCTTATATGTTTTCTATAAGCGCGACCGCTACGGTAGCCTATTTTACGAGTCATTGAACATGTTTACAGTCTTGGTAGACACACACGGTGTAAATGGGAACTTTTTAAAGAATCCGTACCAGTATTTGCCTGGAGTAATTTTGGAAAAACCTGTAGAATCGAATAAGGGTGGCCACACTGGTTTTTTGTTTTCGATCTTGCGTTCTCCCGAGTACATTGCGTCCTCCCGAATACAAGGCGAGTTATATTGATCCGGCTGATGTTATCAAAACATAATAGAAATAACCCCATAAAATCTCAAATGAAAATCGACCATGAAATGTTTGACTCAGGACCAAAAATAAACTAAATAATATGAAGCTTTCTGTGACTGCATGTACCATACTGTATTGATTTAGTGAAATATTGTGGACACACGTAATGGGCTATGACAACTCATAAAACCAATAGTGAACTAATGAAATAAAGTGAGGAATATAAATCGTTCTAAAACAGCTAATAAATATGGTACACTTAACCACTGCTCAGCTACGATTTAAGTGTGGAACCTCTGTAACAAGATGTATGGCATAATCGAAATTTGCCGCGTGGATTATTATAGCAGTCCTGATTTCTAACTCGTGGCTGGGAAAATAAAAATATGTTAATTTGGTTCTTGTCGACACACAAGTGGCCGCATGGACGTTGCTCGTTCGAGTCTAAGAAGTGAGGAGAGATAGGGGCGACACAGCACGTGCATCGAGCCTCATACTGGCCTCTAGGCGCAATCCAGTGAACTGGCGTGTAATCTTCTCGCCGACATCTCGCCTCTATAAGACATTCAGAGGTGACGCTAGAATTATATTACGTAATTTTTGGAATAAAGTTGTATTGTACCCGTTGGTACCTTTTAAATATTCCGAAACAAAATAATTATCTAGCCAAAAATGGAGCGCAGAACACAAATTGTTGCCATTTTCGGTTGTGAAAAATTTACCTCTCATAGTTGGAGTACTTGAAAAAGATAAAAACACGTGTAACGTTCTTTGACTGATATTCCTAAGTCTGCTAAACTCACGTACTTTGAATAGCTTTCAATTAAACTTGTGTTTACCGAAGTTCTGGACACGTCTCGGCGGACACTTTAATCAGAAACATAGGCGAAAATATTCGTTTCTATATTTTGGAGAGTAGCCAGTCTGTATTTACGTGTAACAAATTATTTATGGGCTTTTATTATCAGTCTACTTATAATCGTTCACATTTACGTTACAAGCACATATCATGTTTCCATATGAGTTCAGAGCAATGTGGTATGATGTCTTATAATTAAAAAGAAATTCCGTAACGAAATTACACCGTATTAAAAAATAAATCCGACCAACTTTTTTTGTGCTCTTGTTATCAACTACAATAGTTGAGTCACTTGTACAGGGTGAATAATTATCAACATTTCATATCACGGTCGTATTTGAATATGAAATTTTTCCTTTGTTGTCTGTTGTTCCATGGAACTATTAATTCAATGTCCCATTCGTAGAAGGAAATTTTCTGAAGATATTTTGACGAGGAGTTTCGAAGGAAATATAATTAAACTCCCTTCCACGAACAAAGCTGTGAAGCACATAATAAATTATTGGTTTCCGCATATATTTCCATGAACAAACTGTTGTCGTACGCCGTATATTATGTAACATGAATTTAATGAGCCCACACACAATAACCTGCTTAACGGAAAACAACAGAATGGTTAGCCAGGAAATCGGTGATGGTTGATGAACATTTAGAAGTAAGTCAATATAAGAAAATGTTCGGAAATTCCTGATCAGCTACCGTAAAGTGAGGATACTTCGCACCCCCATGGGTAACTTTGCACAGTTAGATTTATTTCGTTCTATGTTGGAATTCCAGGGTTAGAGTCACTCTGAAGTATTGTTTATTATTGAAGCTATGAATGGCAAAGTCTTCAACATTTGCGATCCTGCAAACCTTCACTTACAACAAAAATAAGTAGTGCAAAGAAACCTCAAAATTAGGCAAAGTAACCCAGCTTTACGATACGAAAAATGGACGCTATATAAATAATAATGTATTCTATAGTGATTGATCGGGTCTTAAACCACCCAATTATTCTTCTATGACTTCACACTTAATCCGACCACTTGACTCAGTGACTATAGCTCCTGTCTACTAGGTTTTAAGGTCCCGGGTTCGATTCCAGGTCGGGGAGGTCAATATTTACAGTTGCCTCTCCGGGTTCCGGACTGGGTGTTGTGTTGTCCCATCACACTCATACCGCAGAAGACAGTGGCGAACCACCGCTGAAACACATCGTCTAGTTAACCTCGGAGGACGTGGTTTACATCACCTTTTGAATAAGTATAGCATTGTATTGAAAATGGAAGCATTTAATAACTGTTCTAACGTACCTCATGGCATACACTGTAATCAGAACAATATTGCACTTTATTGATCAAACGATTTTATGAAATTCTTCACTTGACCCAGCAAATTACTACTCTCAAATATTGCATACAGTGATTACTAACAAATGTACTTGAATACGAAAATAGGTTCACTCATTGATAGAACACAATTACAAAAATTACATTTGCAAGTTCACCCATAATGTGATAAAAAATTATTAACTTTTCAACTTGTTTTTTTATATTATATTGTTTTAATGAGGTTCTCCGTTAACTTAATTAGTCGAATTTTTACATAAATTTACGTGTTTATTAGTTGCCGTGCCGAAATTTGGATTACAAACAAATAAAAATTTTTATTTATTCATAAAATAAATTAGTTGTTAGTAACAGAACTACGTGAAACAGTCAACAATTATTATATATTTCATATGGAGACAGTTCTGTAGTAACGATTCATTCTTTGTACTTTACAGACATTAAAAAGCTTGAGGGTTAAAAAATAAATGTCTGATGAACTGAGCAGAGTAGTCAGACGGTAGGAAAGCAAAGCAATTTAACACGTGACACCTAACATAAGACCAGGGGACAGATTTTACATCACTGTCTTATGGCTGCATCGTAAAGTGTGCACCTGGGTTGGGTTGCAGTTAAGAGCTTGTTGCTTAGTTTTTTTTTCAGACTGGTGCCAATAGGTCAAATATTATTTAACCAAAAGCTTTGAAAAATTTAGAGACAACGTGCAGTCACACGATGAACAGTACTGTGGATGCGTTTTTAAATGTAATGTACCATTCGTCATCAAAAAATAATATTTTTCTTAATTTTGACTTCTTTTCACGACAAAAAAGTGGTACTTTGAGTGATGAAATCTAAACTACCGTTCAGTACATTGCTACAAAAAATTCAGCTACAAATTATGACATATTAGTGGCAAAACTATGGAGCAAAATTTTGATATGCGTATTAGGTAGCAATAAAAATATTTTTGTCGAAATCACAGCAAAACTACGGAACAAGCCCTTAAATTAAAATACGTACACATTATTTGGTGAATGTACCGTAAAACGGGGTGATTTTAAACACTGGGGTGAACAGAAAAAAAATAGAAATAAAATCCTAGCTGACACCTTTCGGTTAAAAAAATTATAATTACTATAAAACTGCTGTTTGTTAACTGTTTTAACTTGCCAACCTAAAAACAGAATTTTTAAAACAGAATTAATACCGAAAATTTAGTTTTAAAATTGTGTTTCTATTCACCTCAGTGTTTCTGTTTACCTAGTTTTACGGTACTTTTAAGATTCAGTAGGAGAACGAAACTACCACTATGAACTATGATGTGCGCCTTGCGTATGGCGCAGTTCTGGAGTATTTATTTCCAACAGAGACTATACTTGTGAGTGAACACCAGTTTTAGTTCCTTCTGGCTGTGCTGCGTCGGTGCAAGCAGCAGTTAGAGATTGACGCCGCTGGCGCAAACAAAGCCGACCTTAATGCAGCTGAATAAGGCGCGTTGTAAGACTCTCGTCGTCGTCGACATTTCCCACTGCTGCTACCTGCGGCGCATCTGGGATGAGCGCTTCGTCCTAGACTTTTGCGTGCGTCAACACCGCGAGGCATCGCAATAAAGCGCTAATGCAAGTCGTGCGACTGTTGCAACGAGCCAATAGGATCTGTCACCCCTCCCTCTTCCAGCCAAGGTTCTCCTAGACGATGTGCCGCGTCCTTGGGGAGGCTGAACATACACACGCACGCTGACTATTCTGCAAGTATGATGTCGAACGGGAAACGCAAACAGCTTTTGTTGGGTTCATCTGCGTCTCCTCGTGTCTCATTAGCCTTTAACACGCCAGAAACATCCACGTTCCTGCCCAGTACAGCTAGGCCCTATTCAGTATAGTACTATCCAATACAAATATAGATAAACGCCTTTGTGTACACTTCTCAAGGGACACGTAATAATTGTTGTAAAATGCAGAATATCGTATAAAGTGGAAAATTTCTACTACAAGCTAGTACCACGAAGAGTAGGTGTAAAATGCAGAATAGTGTAAAAATTCGAAGGAGAAAAAAGTTGAGAGGGGGGGGGGGAGTAAAAGGGGTGGTTCTACTACAAGTATATAGGATGTCTGAAAATTGTGTGTATACCTTTTTATTATTATTAATATTATTATTATTATTATTATTATTATGTAATTGCAGACGAACCGGTGGATCGGCATACATGCAACTAGGTATCAGTATGTGTTAACACTTGAGTGTGCTGGCGTGTACCATGCATTTAGTGCAAACAAGATTCCCGTAAGGCGTTATGGGGGTACGTTTCAATTTTTCGAACTTACACTCATTTTCGAACACTCTGTATTAATACAGGCATTTTATAATAATTTAATGTTACATTTAATATTTACTAATTTAATGTATTTATAACTAGGTGCTTTATATGCCATATTTTACCAAATACGCTACATAAATTTGATGTACTGTTATATCTAGGCCAAATCCAGCATAGCTATTTTAGCAAACTTATAATATGTATAAATATTTGTGCTGTGTTAGTTAAATCATACTGCCTATACCAAATATGTGGTTGACGCCACTCCATATTTTTTTTCGATATATGTATATATGCTTATGAAATTCACATGACATTGAGTTAATATGTATATGTTTGTACATATAAACAATGCAACTCAATGTGATGTAAATCGACGTAGAGGTCATTAGAAACAGTAACATTCAAATCACACAAGGGCAGGAACAGGGAATGGAGTTGGCCAGGGCTAAGGTTAATTCTATTACAGGTTAGAAAGATCAATGTTAAATGTTTGTCGTAGGGAAAATTTCTGCCGCTTGAGCTCTGGTATCGGAAATCGATGCGAACTGACAAATCACAGAGCTTTCCTGAATGTTAAGGTAAATAAATTTGTAAATTAAAAATACGAAATTGGTTAATTTTCATTTTAACATTAAGTTAAATGACTTGCGTAATTTACAAGCCGATTTAAATTTAATTTTACTATACAGTTTCGAATTTTTCTGGTCCCTGAGCAACAGCAGCAAACCTAGCGGCAGAAATTTTCCCTATGCCAATCTCTCCCATAAGAAAACACATTGTCTTTCTAACCTGTCTAGCATTCGCCTTGAGCGATTTCGGCAAATATTGGAAAACCGAAATGAAGATGGCCAGAGTGAGGGATTGTACCCAGGTCCTAGCGAATGCAAGTCCGATATGTTACCGTTGAGCTACCTCGCTCGGTTAAAGTGATGTGAATGGACGACTTGAAAAGAGGCGGAGCTTCAGTCAGGTGTGGGATACAATTCCTATCTCCATGGATACCGCAGCCAAACATAACCTTCATTTAGCTGTTTGGCTTCACATGTCCCGGATAATGTGTACGTCAAGAAAACTGATTATTTGTTTGGAATTTGCCGATTTTTTTTCAGGTAAACATTAATCTTATGCATTTGCGTGTCTTAACCATGAAATTGAAACTAATATGTTTTACCCTTGCGTGCAAATACATGAATAAGCAATATTTTTTCTTTCTGCAATTACCAACTAACAAATCAGCATGTTTGTAAACAAGCTTTGTTTCCCACAGTACCGTAAACCGGGGTTAGTTTGACAATTTTCGGGGGTACTTTGACTATTCAAAATATTAGTTTTTTGGTAATCTTGTAAATAAACAGATAATCTGAGCCGAGTATTTTAAATAATTCCTTTTATCCTTATAGCTAATAGCAAGTCGTCCATTATAAACAATTACTGTAGTATAGTTTACAAACTGTCTGCTAGACTGTAGAGATAGTTACACGATTGTTGGAAGCTTGCTTGTGAAGCAAATGTTGGCGCGAGTCGCCTACACCACCTCACTGGGCTGTATACTTACAGCAGGCTGGGACGTACCTTTCTCTCGGTGTGTGCATGTGTTATTTCACGGATGAAATAAATGCCAGTGCAGCAGGAGGCGACGCTTGCACGTAGCTTAACGTCTGACCTTAGCTGACTGCAAGCGGCACGACTGTCTCCCCAAGCACCTCCCGAGTCGCCGACAGGTAATAATACTCCTCGCGATGACTCCAAGGACGAGCCGCAAGCCGTGCCAAATATTGTAATACAGCGGCTTTGAGAAGTCGCCAGAAGCAACCTGTCATATAACTAAGTGGTTAGGAAAAAATAAATAAATAGTATAGCACGCATTCAAAACAGACTAAAAATATATATAGATAGTATCATGAAAATTCTTATAAGATTTAAAACTAAAAAGGTGTGGCGCATACACTAAATAATTAATGGACGAATAGTTCATCTAAGTCACTGAGCACCACAAATGATATAAACTTTTGTGAGGGTTTTTCTCAACGGTAGCTACTTTCCAGACTGCTTACTATTATCTACTGCATGTGCCCCGCGGTATTCGTATCGAATTGTGAAGGTAAATGACGATAAATTGTAAGGGTGGCCATTCGTTAGTTTTATTTTTGTTTAGGGGGCTAGGTGATTCAGAATCGCCACTACCGAATATGTTGTGCATGATAAGATGCCAATGGACGCATATATATCTTACACTCTTACACCAATTACAAATGCAGTTGATATTTTAAGTTTTTTTTATTGCTGTAAGCAGGGGAAAACGTTAAACAGCGCTCTAGGTATTTTAGTTTAGTGCACTGTGACGTAAATAATAAACAACAGCATATATATAATCCTATTAATATGGAGGTTGGACACAGATCCTCTTAACAATAAACAGTTACTTAAACAGAGTACTAAACCGATTACAAGATGAGAATTAAGGATAAATTGCTGCAATTTACTTTGAAAGGTCTGTTTTATTTAACGTTGATGTATCGCCTTTTTAGACATTCGATGCATCGGCACAATCGTTTAAGATTTCAAACAAAGACTTTGTATAGTATAAATCTGTTGTAGGATTAAAACAAAATTCAAAAATCGACGAGGCTGGCAAAACTTTTAGCTGGGGCAGCATGAGCTCACGAACATAAAGAATAAAATTACTGAAGAACTTTCTTGGACATCTGCAGATGACTCATGGTGCTGCACCCATTGGGGTGCAGCCAACTGACAATCCACATTTTCTAGAGAAACATCCCTTCAAGGGACACGCGGCTAGTCTACGATCTCACGAACTGCTATACAAATTATAAAAAAAAAAAAAACAGGAATTTTGAATTTTCTACGCTACGTGCATTTATTTTTAAGTGAATAGCGACTTAACACAAGGCAGTGATGCTCAAAAAAGGAGATACTTGTACCAAATTTAGTTCAGGAACTATAAAACACAACTTCAGATCATGTTGTCAAAAAATGGAAAAGGAAGAGGATTGCGACTATAGACTCAGATTGCGTGTTATGTAGAGTAACGTTTACATAGACATGTTACTCTGAATAAGTCACATTTACTTATAACCAAAATAATTTTCGGCTTATAGCTAATAGGTAAAAAAGTCTGTATTTAAGGACTTTCATATTATTATTGTTATAAAAATAACAATTACAATTATTGCATTAGTACTAATGTTCAAGACGATGCAAGATCTTACAACATTTTTCATAGGAGAAATTGTATTATCCAGTCTTTATATGCATAGTATGTTTTAAAATTGTGTATATTATATTTTTAATTGTATAATATAATTTTATGATTTTTAGACTTGTGTCTGAAAATTTCGCAATCCGGTTTAAAAAAGCGAACTTTGTATCGAACAGGTAAACAAAACACACAGACAACAAAGTGAGCTAGTAAAAATGTGATAATTTCTCAGCCCGGTTAGAGTTCGCTGAAATAAAAGCTTAATTCAGTCAAACAATATCTGCCTAGGGCAACCAATTATTTGTTTGAAAAGGACGAAATAAATTTCCTGTAGTTGAAATTAAATTACTTTACTGCTCTTAATTTGTTGTTCACAGTGTGTTATGTGTAGAATGTGCAACTTAATATTTGTTTCCCGTGCATCAATTTTTGTGCCGAACTATAAAAAAAGTACGTAGTAGCACCGAGTTTCAAACCAGTAATCCATCTCATTGAAGACAGAGCATAAGTTTCAATGACTGATGCTGATTTGATGATTGACGCATCCTATTAGATACGTGGACCGTAAATTGTATTACGTTTGCTGATATGTAAAATTTATTTATTTTTTGATTTCTGTAGAATTTGTTTTATCGCGATTATTTGTATCTATACGAAGCATCACTAAATACACTTAACATATATAGCTATAACGCTGCCACATAAATGTCTTAATATATCTTTCGAAGTACGCTTACAAACACAGGCGTACACAAACATTAAGTTTTGGTTGAATCAACAAAATGTACATTAAATTGTTACGTCTTCATCAACCAAATATGTTATTGTTTGTCGTAAGTACATTGTCATACAAACTAAGTTAAATATTAAATTTAATTATGAACGTATCAAGTTGAGTCAACAGTATCAGGGTGGTTGCGTTTGCTATATTCTTCTGACAACATTTTATCTTGATGGCCAGAGTTAATATTTATTCGCCCTATTCAAACAAATATTTGGTAAAAATTGGTTTCAGTGGTCGCAGAAAAAGAAATATGTTCTTTCTGCTTCCAAATACTGTGTTGGTATTCAACCCTGCGAGATCGATGTTGGGCTACCAACAGAAACAGTTTCTCACTACTAAATTAACGTGGTCATCAAAAAATCACTTTTTGATTGGCATAAAATAATTTGACAGGAAACATTTTCTACAAAATGTTTTCCGTAGTACGAGTAACGTTTGACTGCATTCAGAACGTGAACTTAGATAGTTGCTTGCATGCGTTTAATCACAGCCGGACTAACCTCTGATGGTCAACAGGAAAACATGATTTTTTCGAAAGAGATTTTTACACAAACTTTTTTATATGCACACTTGCAGCTTTGCTTCATTGTTACTTACAGCGTGTCTTTGTGAAGAGACGTCTTTCGTTTAACTGTGCCAATCACAGAACAAGGTTACTGGGACACAACACGTCTATGATTGTCGGGTAGAAGCCCAAGATGCGTCAGATTTATTAACATTCAGTCACTGACCAGATAGAGAATAAAGTACTGTTTTAGGTAGTCCTACCATGCTTACGTTAAAATTGTGACAACAATCCAGAACATAC
>PNEQ01002402.1:48647-71206 GCA_003012365.1 Medauroidea extradentata
TTTTTTTTTTTTTTTTTTTTTTTTTTTTTTTTTTTTTTTTTTTTTTTTTTTTTTTTTTTTGTAATTTCTTCGTTGTCCACTGTCCACTGTTTTTTGTATACTTTCATCTTTTTTCCATTTTGGGAATCTGTTTTTTTTATGTCTGTCTTTCGTGTCTAGGTGTTGTTGAAATTTGACTAAATTCTATCTTTAGAATTCTTGCTCATAACGAAATTAAGAAATATATATACACTGACTATTGCTCTTTTGTGTCATTTAACACAAGTTTGGTCAACAAAACATGAGCAATGGCATTTGTCCACAAATCAATACATTCTTATTGTAACTTCCTATTGCAACAAACATATAAAAATCACAATCCAGTTTGGCTGTCGGTACTGTTTTGTTTATTCCTACAACAATTTGTTCCATAAAAGAAGCAACTTATTTCTTTGTTATGCCGAACAGACTGATACATAAATGATTGTTCTATGAACAACACAAATAGAAGGAAAAATCAATTAAAAGAAGCTCGCAGTCTCTATTTTAACAATAGCATGGTACCCGCAATTTTTTTTTTTTTTTTGCAGTGCCAGCACACGTGCTCGTTGGAACATGCTTGTGCAGAAATCTTTGGTGGAAATCAGATTAACTTAGCGATCGAACATCCTTGCTGCGTGATCGAAAGAACCAACCTAACTCGCCTCTTTTACTCCGAAGGAGGTGCAACAGAAGCTGCATCGCAGTTTTTGTTTGGGATCCTTAGCTATTCATATTTAAACCTCATTACACCTCATAACTTGTACGGTTCCTCAGACACGAAACAATTTTGCGGAGATTTGACGAGTTCCAGTTGAAGTTCTTGCAAAATAGTCTCTTGTTACACGTAAGACTTAACTCTGTAAATTTCTTTGGAAGATTCATGCCATGGGCGTGAATGATTCATTGAAATATTGTGGACATAACCCACTGCAGCTCAATGTCGTACCTGGAACCAAGAGTGGAACAAGAAGGTAATCAGTCGATTTTGGATGTAATCAGAATGTCATAAATTGAAGTATAATATGGAAAATACCATAAGCAGATATGTCAAATCACAAAAAGTAAATATATAAAACGCAATTCAAAACAAATCACCAAATGATAAACAGAAAAAACCAGGACACCAACATCACGAGACTTCATACAATTACCGAGAGGAAGAGACGGTTACATACAAAACAGGATAACGCAATGAAGACGTCACAGACGCAAGACTAGACGATACAGCAGAACATCGTATTTTCCTCGTCTTGTCTTATGTGTAAATTATCTTCAACTCTACGATTATGTAAGACTTAATTGTTGTGTAATTTTTTTTTGTTTTCTGATAATTTCATTTGGATATTTGTTGGTGTAATGTTTTTTAATTAATATAAACTTCTATGCTGAAACAGCGGTTTCCTTTTTAGTACTACACAAAACTTCAATCCCCATTTTGTGCAACATCGTCTGTATTAGACACGGTAACTGAAATAGTTTACTGAAGCTGGCTGTGGCCATTTTGTAAACCAATGAAATTGTAGTAAAAGAAATTCAGTGCAGTCTATTTACGCAACACGTGATACTTACACAAGTAACTAACAACGGTCTTTCATAAGCAGCACGATCGTATCAAGTAACCAACAGTGACCTTTCATAACAGGGGCTTAAACTTGAGTGTTTCACAAAGCCTTCACTTTTCCACGTCATATTGTAAGACGTCAACTTAAGTTTCCTTGTAGATGGGATGGTCACGATGTAAATTACGACGTAAGAATACACCTCGTTACTGTAAAGTATTTTATAGACGTAACCCACGTAAAGTATTCTGTACGTTTGAAAATAAATTCCCCGCGACAAGAAAGGTTTCTTTGCTAACAACCGTCTTGTCTGGACTTCTTAAAAAATGAAATACAAGAAAAATGGAGTTATGTTCTTGTTACTACGAAATATTCTGCAAAATTTCTTGCAGAAACTTTTTCAAAGTCAATTTTTTATTTTTATTTTTTATTTTTTTTTTAAGAAAGTACATCGCGTCTTCCTCTTCTGTCCGTAAGGTAGATGTGTACTGTTTAGATATAAACAACTGAGATATTATACAAATTCAGTTTCTTAAAATGGGTGTGTAGAAATTCACTACAAAATATGACAAAATAATTTAAACAACCAACCCCGAGTGTTCAACCTTGGGATGGTAGTTTTGCACGCTATACTCTGAATCCTACCAAGCTTGACTTTTATTTACTAAGCGTGAGCCATGTAGTTAGCTCAATTATCACCAGCGTTCTATAGGAACATTACAAACGTTTTTGATGGTATTGCGTCATCTTCAAGCACATCAAGAGAAGTTTCATTGCAAAGTAGTAAAGTTTCGCTCAACTTCAGTGAACATTTGATTTCCACAAAATCTTCCGTAAAATTCTAAATTTTTGTACAGTATAGTTCTCAGAGTTCTTGTCGAAAGGAGCCATCAGCTGTGTAGCATTGTGAAAGCTGCACTAGAAAGTAAACATATTTTAATTTAGTTTTTTAACTAAATACTGTTAAAATGTCTAGACATTAACTTTGACGAAATTTTTTTCGACGTAAAAAACTTTTCATTCTGTAGTTTGCAACGAACAAACTGCAAATAAATATATTACACTTTCGGGGATTTAGCCATGGCGGAAACTACCTTACAATAATAAATTAATTATTGCTGGAAAAAAACTCCAACTTACTTTCTTAGCTTTGTTGCGACAGTGAATATTTTTCCTCAAGTATTAACAACTACAAACTAGGTTTGTCGTAACGATTTTTTTTTTTATTTGAAGGACGTAGTAATGACAACAAACAATTTTGCTACCGATTGAAAATTTTTGCGGTAATCTTGTAAGTAAATATACATATAGTTTTTTTTAAGCTAAGTAAAAATTATTTTTGCTGTACATTTGCTACGAAGAAAATTAAATTGTTATCAAAAATTCCTTTTTTAAGAAAAATAACTGCTAATCACCGAGTAGCTACGTTTTAATAATTCTTTGCTGTTAAACAATGTACCGTTACTTTACGCTAAACCGATTATATATATATATATATATATATATATATATATATATATATATATATATAACTTTCGTATGCATTAATACTTTCTATTTGTAAACAATTGTGAAAGTAAGGAACATGTTTCACTTTTGCGCGAACGCCTTACATATGCCGAATTTTACAGTAACACAATAAAACCAACTATTTACAAAAGTAGGACAAAATGAGTTGAAAAAAAATTTTTTATTTATTTAAATGTGTATTGAAGGAAAGGTGTGTTTAGAAACATTTGAGTTTATACATCCTGCAAAAATTTCTAAACGTTCACCCTATTGAACGAGCTCTCGCTATTTTATCTCTATACTCTGATAACTTTAGGCACAACAGTGTATTATTAAGTGTAATATAAAAATTTTATTTCTTGAAAGTGTTCGGTGTTTATTTTTTGTAAATACAAAAAAATTCCCACGATTATATTACGAACATGTCATAACAAACAAATATATATTATTATTTGTTGTAACTCACATCACACGCATTATTGATCAATTTTACTGTGTCTTTCAGAAAAATGTTATGATTGCTTATTAAATATTTTTAATTTTACAGTAACATTTACAAGAAAAATTGGAATTTGAAGTGCCGAAAAATTTAGTAGCGCTAAAAAATCTATGTAAGATTAGGAATAAACTTGTTAGAAACTTTTTTTAGTCACTGCTTTGTCGGTGTATGTACAAGGAGTTAAATAGTAACGATTTGTAGTGTTAATAATTTTGATGGGAAAATGTTTCCAACAAAATGGTGAGAGTCCGACAAATTTTTACATCGAATGAACAATTAACGTTATTACAAGAAACCTTTAATTTGTCAAATTACATGCCTTTATATTATAAATGTCAGAAATACGTGTTTTTAATCAAAATCACTGAACATGGAAACGGTCAATTATCTTACGAGGTAACTCGCATTTCAAACAAGAAACAAGTACCTCTCCAACTTCATTGAATGGCAAATTGTATCGCAAAACTATGTATCAATCCCGAGCAAAGTATGCGTCGCATAACGGCATCTCTAGTTGTTACTTCACAGTACCTAGTGATGATGATGATGATGAGTGGTGTTCTACCCGAAGGCAGGTTTACAATCACGGAGGGGCGCCGGATTATAAAAACCATGACGATCTCAGTAGCTGAATAGTGAGGGGCCCTAAGTTCTTACGATTTTTGCACACTTGTTGCCAAGACTCTCAACGTACGACTTAACATAATATTCGCCGTATTTGAATCGAATTTGTGTTTAACTAGCAGAACCCGGCAGACTTTGTCCTATCATTTTATACTTGAAGATTGATGTTGGTATAATTGCGAACCTCCCTACCCCCTATTCCCCCATATATGCCATAAGGAGAAGCTAGGTATAAAAGTTAAGGGTATTCAAGTGCGATGAAATCATAATTTTATGTTTTCACAAAACAGTGTCAGTTTTGTAGACGTTACTTATGAGTATATTATCCTCTTACAAAAAAATTTTGCTAAGCCAGTTTTCCCATAAGGGCATGCTAAAGTCGAAATTTGCATATTTTTAGTTCATACACCCCCCGAAAACTAATTAACACAATGAAACGAAATGTTTCACAGTGAAAGTACATGTCACTGGCTAGACCTTTAAGTA
Source organism: Medauroidea extradentata (assembly GCA_003012365.1). NCBI lineage: Eukaryota > Metazoa > Arthropoda > Insecta > Phasmatodea > Phasmatidae > Medauroidea > Medauroidea extradentata. The sequence continues at coordinate 53,346 of PNEQ01002402.1, forward strand.
TATCAAAACCCATTCAAACAATGTTATTTATTTTTAAAAATTTTCTGAAATTCTTATTTTTTTTTGCTACTTTTAGAAAAAAATTTGTAATGCAAAAATATTTTCTATTGGATTTTTATATACGTAAAGCCTTAAGCCGTGACATGTACTTTCACTACTAATTTTTTTCGTCTCAATATGTTGATTGGTTTTGAAGGGGTGTTTGAACAAAAACGTGCTAATTTTGACTTTTAAAGGCCATTATGGGAAAACTTCCTGAGCTAAATTATTTTGTAAGAAGATAATATGATCCCATGTAATGTCTACAAAACTAACTCTGTTTTATGCAAATGTAAAATTATGATTTTTCCCAATTGAACACCCTTAATGCGCTGCAGTGCTATCTAGTGACGAGTTGGTGAATTAGGGTAAAATGGATAGCATAACAGTTTTCTCCTTGAAAAAGTGCATATATCGGTCAAACGGTGTCGGAGTTTATCGATCTCATGCATACATACACACATACATACACACATACATACATACATACATACATACATACATACATACATACATACATACATACCAACTATAAACTACAATTGAAAAAAAACTAAGTATTTCAACTCCTATTTCCTCGTACACTATACAACTTTTGTGTTACGCTACTTGATAAAAGTATACGGTATTATTTACTCATTTGTACGAGAAATTCATTTTCCTTTACACAAAATTGGTAATTACCACGCTGTACAGTATAATACAAATACAGTACAGTGAAATCTCACGAATATATGAGTGAAATTTGGACGGAGATAAGTAGAAGTGAATCAAATCACAGTTTACTAAGGTGAAAGTTAACTGTGTGCATCTGAACCTTGTGTAAACCGCGTTTATAGACTCTTATTTTTCTTAAAGTACTGTGAATTAATCATTGTCCAACTTCTAGCTTATGCTTCCGACGTTTTCTTCTGCCTGGAGCGATCATCTTCAAATAAATGGCTGCCTGGATTGGTAACCTACTGCATAACACCATACAATTATGACACAATATACGCAGAAACTTTCCGCTTACCTCGTAAACGAAACTACAATGAAAGGTTGGAAATTGTACAAGGCACGTTTATATGAATACACGAGGGTTTACTTATGTTTAGGAAGTATTATTCTTTGCAAAGTCTCAGTCGGACGACCTTCGTAGTGAGTGTACTTCACACTGACTATTGGTACCTTATATACTGAGTTCGATTCACTGATCCAGCTAGGTGTAAATTTGTGTTAGTCTTGGTTTCTACCAATTGTCTTCTGCATTTGCCTCAGCGTGAACTCAGGTTGCATGCGTCACTTTTATATCTAAAGAGAAGTTATTTGGCACATTAGCACCATCATTGTACGTTGACATTGTGCATTACAGGATTTTAAATACAAAAAAATTAATAAACAACCGGTGCAGTTCTTAGTATACTGAGCTATAGTTGTTCAATATACGTGTTCGTATTGTGAATCAGGTTCTGTCAGGTATGTACGATAACAATAATATGAAAATTGGCATAATGAGTGTAGATCTCCTAATTTTTGTAACTAACTGTCACTGTGAGGGAAATTAATGACTTCCTGAGGAATATTTTAATATATCTTTCCAGTAACGTTCCACAATTTTTTGGAATATTTTCCATACTTAACTGTGTAAATTTACTACACAATTTCTACTATTCTCTTTCATACGCTCTAAAAAAACTTTGTTTGCCACAGCAAAATGTTTGTTTAAATATTCGTCACTGCAAAGTAACTTTGTTGCAAAGAATAGTTTTATTCAAAAGTTACCAAAAATATAACTAATTGCGCTATTTTGAAGATAATTTATTTAAGTCCTTATGCTGAAGATAGCTACGGTATCACTTTTGACACAAGCTGTAAGTTGAATGTATTATCTTTTCTACAAATAAACGCATGTTATTTCCAATGAAATTATTTTAAAGAAAAATGTGACACAAAACATAGGTTTACGAGATTTTCTTTGATGTAAAGGTAGATTGCTTTACTGTAAGCTAAATTCCTTTGCGTAAAACTTATACTGGGCAGTGGTTCATATTTAATCTAAATCTTTTGGTGGCAAAGAAAGTTTTTTAGAGTGTATAAGTGTGATTGTCTTCCCTTACAAAAATTATACTTGAATTACTTCTCAAACTGAAAAAAATACTTATTAGTCACTGCAAAATATTTTGTTAAAATTGACCTTACCAATTTTTTTTGTAGTGGTTACAAAATTTTTTTGTAGTCACTGCAAAAATTTATTGGGGACAGCAAATTTTTATTTTGTGGTCACTACAAAAAAATTTGGTAATGTCAATTTTAACAAAATATTTCGCAGTGACTAATAAGTATTTTTTTCAGTGCACTGTGTAGAAATGACAGGAGAACCGGGAATGCATGTCGGCTCACTGCTTGTGGGCGCATCAAAGTCACGAGTCCTTCAGTGCACGTTTCATCAGCTATGTTACCAAGGGTACATCACGTCAACACTTGTATTATCGTCACACCGAGCTGCAGAACGCCATTCTGCTCCGCCCACAGGGCGCGGCCTAGCCTCTTGAGAAAGCAGTTGCATCCTGGGATGAGTCTCGCAGAATTGTTCCATTTATAGTCGCAGTGACGCCAGCTGAGAACGAATTAAGTTTAGTGCTGTGAGACGGATGATTTCCGTAACGCAGTGCCGGTATAATGTGTGGTATGTAAATAAAACCTTAAAAATACAATTCAAATTTACACGTTTTGAGAGTACTATGCTAAACTATAAAACAACGATAGTAGAAAATGGTATACGCTAACTAAATGAGCAATGATTTACCCAGAGTGATGCATTTGTTAAGCTTAATCTCTTGCGCCGCAATTAAATGTACGAGATTTCGACGCCACAGATTGTTCTTCAGAGATACGTTAACCGAGAAAACTTTTTGCTCAGAAAATTGGCGAAAACTATTGTCTAGAAAGCATTTTTTCTCTTCATTTCCGCATATTGGCATCGAGAAACCTATATTTAAATCTGACGGATTTAGTGCTGAATTATGTGCAATACTATCGTAAGAAACGTGATCCTATTTGGAACTTCTATCTGGACGATTGATATTCATTCATTCAAACTTACCTACATTCATCTATAAATACATTACACTTATTCATACATGCAAATGAAAACACACTCGTTCAAAGATACAAAATTAAATACACGCATGACATTCGTAAATACACAAATATGTACACACATACTTACATAAACACATTCATATACAAACCACGTAAAATACACCAATTTATTTATTTTCAAATCTTCACTGATAAACGGGGGAAAATTAGACAACACCTCATTATGATAGACGCATTTTCTTGAATATCACTTCTTCTAATCTGAATGCAAATCGATCAGGTGTTTGGAGTAGGAAGTGCAAGCTGCAACTGAATGCGACAGTAGAACGTGCGCCGGTCCGTTGCACCAACCCCGGCGGGCAGTTTGTAACACTGCAGTAGCACAAATTGCATTTGGCGAAAGTTAGTTTCAGTCATTACACGTATATGTACTGAAGCGTTACTACTGGATTTTAATTAAAATTACATTTCCAATGTGTGTTCGCAGAAAATGTAAAACAAACTCAACTAAGTAAACTATAAAAACTGGAACATGGACACATGAAAGATAAACAATTTTCGTTATATGATTTTCAAGGAAAATTACGATAAAGCCAAATTGCTTGTGTTATTGTAATTTACACATAAAACACCTCCTGCTGACTCTAATGTTTTATTTAATGGTGAACATATCTAAATCGCACCTTCTGCGGCACATTATTGTGTGTTTTACATGTACCTAAAATACGAACTGTCCTATAGCGTAATTATTTTTCACTGTTTTAGCATTTCAACTTAATAACGAAATATCGTAAATAAATAAATGGTTGAGTCATTGTTGTTAAGCAGTGAGAAATATCCATGGCCAGAAAATGTATTTTAGTTTTGCAGCGGTAGTTTTTTTTATGAAGTCGATAAGATACTGGCTTTCTTACAAAAAGTACAAGTTACAGCCCAGACTAAGGCACAAATTCGTGTTACTTCACAACTTTTAACGTAACTTGAGTATCAAAAATCACTCTTGTGTAAAATTAAGACACATGCAGAATACATTTTTGTCAAAGGATAAAGACACACAGCAATGACCACAGCAGTATGCAAGTGGTTTAAACAGCAGCAATATTTTAAAACACGATCGGTCAAGTGGCCAGTAAAAATTTATTTGATCGTGATAATCAACTGATAGGAAAACCACTATACAAGTTTTGTAACGACAACCATTTCATATTTTGTATAGTACCGACACATAAACATACTTACTTTATTAATGAAATTCTTCACAAAATTGACGTACTGCCAAAAATCTTAATGAAGGGAATTTCAAATATACAGTGGAGATAAATCAACTTGATCATGGTAAAAGACCAGTAATTGAGAATACTTAAGGTTGTTTTATAGCTCAAAATTTCACCGTTCGTAGTTGCTGCTATCTTGTCACAAACAACTTCGCGGTTTTACAACACACGTTTTTACAGAAAGGAAAAAAAAATTGGAAAGATATTGACTGACTTCGAAGCTTAAATATTAGTTATTGCACACAAAAAACCACACCAAGACATTTATTTTCGTAACATAACATTGCTCACCGCTTACTCGTAACATCGCCGTTCATACTTAGTGAAGACACTTAAAAAGTTGGAGTAAAATTTTTTTTGTGGTAGACATTAATATTTTAAGTGATTAAAAATAAAAATGTAATAAATTTTAAAAGTCTGCAAATTTCGCAATAGCAAACGAAAAAGTTGGTGCACGTTGGAAATTTTTGACCGGTTATTAATACTTCAATATCTTGTATTAATTCATTTGACACGTCGGTTCAATTCGGCCGAATAATCATAAATCCACCAAAGACCACAACAGCAATTCACGGCAAGTTTTACATCTTCAGAACACCGGCGCCTACGACCGCTAAAATAACGTATCTTGGAATCTCTGCAGCAGGTCTCCTGACTGGTCACGTATACTCTGCCTCCGCAGTACGTTTCCAAGTACCGAGATCAGGCAAGCCCATTCCCACTTCGCCGAGATCTGCGGGTAGTCTGCATATAGTTGCCGACACACCACGCCGCGGTCCACGGCGCTGTAGACATGGTGGGAACTCTAGCAGGTGTATGTGTGTGAGAACAAGAGAGGGTCGCGCCGACGACACCCACAGTAAGGCAACTAACAAGAATAAAAATATATGCAGGTGTGTCAGTTAGGAAGGGGAAGATGCAATCTCTAAGAAGGCTTGGCTCCACCTTCCGCGAAGGAAACTGCCGACAGCGCCCCCCCTCCCTCTTCATCTCGGGCGTGTGCGGCTGTCTTCACCTTTACCCCCAGTGCGCGCGTGCGCGGGACCTTCCCCCCGCCCCCTCCCCCCGCTGGCGACCACCTAGGCCTATTGAGGACACCGCCGGCCGGCAGGTATATATAGTTCCCACGGTGACAACGCCAATCACACTTCTCCGCCAACTGAGGCAAGGGATACATCTGGGGAAGAGAAGCACCATGGTGAGTCGTAGTGGTATCGTGGATGCCGGAGCCATTTTCTGAGAGAAAATCGCAGTCAACATGTAGTAGTGTTACATAGGCCTCACCAGAGATATAGTCAGCATGAGTTCCGGTATTACACGCGTATATTTAACATTTATAACAACCTTTACATACTAATATTTCACATCTGGTGAAATGCACCCTCCTATAAACTTCGGAGTTTGTCATTCGTTGTGGGTGCTGAATCATAAGTGTCTATATACGGAGACTAACATACGTTGCATCATTTCGTTGTACATTTGGCTGGGATTTGACTGTCGCGTTCTGTTAAAATTCTGTGCTTGATAACACCTAGAAGCGGTAACTTAGATAGTGATATGTTATTTTAGAAGAAAGTCTTAGTGATCCTAACTTGAAAATGTAGGTTCCTTTAGTTCGTAGTTTGTCACACTTTAGATATTGTCGTAACACTGAAAAATATCAAAAAAGCTTTATATCAAAATGTATTGTAGTAATGCGATTGGTGGATTAACCAGGAACCTCCACTTAGCAGGAGTTCCAACATCTCTCGCGTACATTTACATCTGTACGAACGATTTCTCAATATATTATCTACTGTTGAATGAATCCTGCAATTAACTTCGGGTTTCGTCGTTCTGTTTATTGGCGTGCGGTGATTGATCACTTTCAGTTAGAATTATATGCATGAGATCTCCTAACAACGTTGCCTTTCGTCTGCGTTTTATTATTGTTTTTTGTCAAAGGAAGTCTAGGCAATTTTTACTTCAAAATTTTTGGTGTCCTTTGTATGTAGTTTTTTTACACATTGTCAATTATCATGAGAGCTAGAATATTAAGAACCCAAATATTTAAACTATTTATAACATTGGGAGCTTCATTACATTTGCGCAACACTTGTTGACTCAAAACAAAATAATTCATGATCATCAAACTTAACGTAATTACTAAGTAACGGACACCATTAAAAGAACAGCATTAGACGATCCACGTATTATGCTTGTAACTACATGAAAAATATATACAGTAGTAAGTTCAGAAATGTGGTGTTTCGCGTTAGAGATAAATGTTTTCTTAGATACAGTAAAAAGCTACTAAAATGTCTCGTGTTAGAGTGCATCGACAAAAAATATATATTTGCCTGGTAAAAAAAACTTGCAATTTTAAACGTTCGTATCTTCGTGTTCGTGGATACAGTTTTCATTTTAACGCTTTCAACACTTGCTAAATTTAACGTATTCTGCATCGTAATACAATTTAATATTTCCATTCAATTCTAAAGCATACGTTCTTGATTGTAAACTGAAAATACACTTTTCATTTGCCCGCTGCTAACGTCTAGCGTTACCGCTTCGTATAGAACCCAGTGCATCTCCAACTCATTGGCGAGACAACTAAACATTAACGTTACAAAATATCTTCGGTACTGGATTCTGAAAACAAACGCTGTTGCTGTTAGCCAAAAACTTTCTTATATATACTGAAGGGCTCTAACCGGGAAACAAAAGCACTACACATTTCCGGTTCAATCGTGGTGCGCCACTATGTCAACGACCAAACAATGAACAGCTAATAACTGCGTGGGAATCAATCCTCGAATATTTCCTGTATCCAATTAAAAGAGGCACGAATTTGTCGCGATAAGATTTTTTAATAATTTTGTTTCAGTGCCTTACTTGCAGCATGTCTTACTCAGACACGTCTCCCATTTGACTGCACAAATAATAATAATAATAGTATCGTGACACCAAACATCTGTGGTTTACCAGTAAAACCCCCAAAACAAGTTAGACTAAGAAAATCATATTACTGGCCATGAAGCAGAGGTGCAGCTGTGCACGTAAGGCATTGTAGACAAATTGTGCAAAAATCTCTACGCCACAAAATCTTGGCTGTACATATTAACATCACGCGTAGCAACGTTATATGAGTTATTGTCAAAGTGTCGTGCAGTTTCGTTTTTCTAGCCAATTAAATGAGCGAACGGACATATCATTGCAAAAACAATACCCGCTTGTTTGTAACAAGTAATTTCGCTTGGTTGTTGTCCCAGCAGTCACCTCGCGGGTATTTTGCATTATTTCCTCCTCAGCCTTCTGGAAGAACAACGTTTTTAATGACCCCCCCCCTTCCTCTTCTTTCCAAGCATCCAGCCTTGAGTGTGCTATTTCGTACTTTTCCGCTTTCGGCGCCGTCATTAAAGCTTCCTGGCACTTTATGAGACTGTTCTCGTCATGTATAAATAAACTTTACCACAGACTAATAAACAATTTAACCACAAAGTGTTCATGCTTAAATAAAAATATGAACGTGCTCATCTTTAACGAAGCTAGCACACAAATTATAATACCGTAAGCTGTCTAAAATAAAACACAACTGAAATGCAGCTATAATAAATAATCATTCGCCAGTTTCTTAATATGCGAAATTTAATTAAAACGCTCTCTCTTCGGGTTTTTAATTATGTACTGTTCATTAATAGAATGTTTGAGAACACCTGCCATATTTTATTCGCTATATCATGCTGTTAAAATTACGTAAACGGAAAAAATTCTGGTTTGTAATGACTAACCCGGCAATGTTTTGTGAATCCGTAAATGTAAACAGTTTTGCCGCCGCAGTTTTCTTAAAAGTTCTAACTTAGCTTCAGTAGGCATCAGCTTAACCTGCCGACCAACAGAATGATACCGCACATACGAAAGCCCGGGTCTATCACGCGGGGAGTCGAACCCGTAACGCCATGACGGTAGATGTTGGAGCCTGACGCAAACAACGCCTCCCTGGATCCACGTGACAGACAACTCGGCAGTCACACGCACCTACTTAATTCACAGTAAGGTGCGAACTCGGCTGACAAACAAGCATCCTGTGCAGTCGGCCACATCTGCAGCATCCAGCCCGGGTCGCGCCAGCTGTAGGTACAAAGGCTGCAAGGGCGTTCACGTGGCAAAAATTCCAAATTTTATATTTGCTTGGCATATTGTTAGTTTTATAGACATTACTTGTGACTACATTTTCCACTTGTAGAAATTTTTTAGCTCTCATAGTTTTCCCATAGCGGCATGTCAAAGTCACAATTTGCAAGTTACAAGAACATAGGTTTAACAAAAACCAAGTGACTTACTCGAATGAAATAATTTACACTGAAATTAGATATAATGGGCACTGTGCTAAAAGATTTAAAAACGCAGAATGGAATTTCTTTGTACTTTTTAAAAAAATTCGAAAATGACGAAAATTTACCTCATTTGTTGCAATTTTTAAAAAAGACAAAATGACTTTGTTTTGTGTTTTTAAAATTTTTCGCATAGTGCCCATTATATCTAATTTCAGTGTAAATTATTTCATTCGAGTAAGTTACTTGGTTTTTGTTAAACCTATGTTCCTGTAACTTGCAAATTCTGACTTTGACGTGCCGCCATGGGAAAACTATGAGAGCTAAAAAATTACTACAAGTATAAAATGTGGTCACAAGTAACGTCTATAAAACTAACACTATGTCAAGCAAATATAAAATTTTGAATTTTTGCCACGTGAACAACCTTAAAGGGCCTCCCTAGATAGGCTGCGTTTGTGTGTGTGTGTGTGCCGTTGACCGACGTATGTAATACATTATCGCCTCTTCGCGCAAGCCACTCAGCTGGCGTGCAGTGCTTCACTATTATCTTTGTTCCTATGGGACTTTAAGCTGTGAACATATTATTTTATTTGTAACCAGCATAGTTCAAAGACTAACGCTTATTTCTATACTTGTATTTTTCCGAAGCCGGATGTTATATTTTCGGGTACGGCAGTTTCCAAAAACCATTTTTAACCATTTTGAGGGGCCCGAAAATGTTTCTTATAAACGTGCCGAAATTTTAAAACTGTAGCGCGATAGTTTAAAACGTTTGTTCTTTTCGTAGATAAACAAATATAATGCGCGTTAAATAGTTTTGTCAATAAAATAATAGTAACTCGCTGCAACGCATTTACGAGCGACGTCAAACGGCACTTGTTTTGCGATGTCGCTTCTACATAGAGTTCGCAGTGTAACATTTATATTGTGGAACTTTAAGCTGTTGCCCTGTAACTTTATTTAACCCGTCACTATAGCAAAATCCAGTATAATTGTAGACCCTTAATTTCGAATGAATCCAGTACATATATGTTGAGAAACAACCGTCTGGAAAAGCCTATATTATCAAAGGTCGAGGGTTTTAAAATTGTTCGTCTGATGTGTATGGTGCCTTAAAAGTAATGTTCAGAAATAGTCAGAAGTATGTTTTCTTTCCGCAGATAAGCATCGTGGATGCACTTTTATGGTCTATGTGAAAATAGTGTAACTCCGAACATGCTGCGCGCAGTTCGAGCACCAGCCAGCTATTCAAAGAACATTACACACGTGTATACCCTATTCAAGTCCTCTACTAATCTTCAAAGATTATTTTCCCGTGGCTTAAAATTGGTGTTTTGCGGTGTTTTCAGCCTTGATAATTTTAGTGGAGAATTTTTAAACATGTACAGGTGGATACTGCACACCTTTACCTCAAATATTACATCATAAAATGATGGGATCACCGCTGAAAGTTTCATAGAGGCGAGTTATTAGTGATAAGATTGCACGCCGATTTAGTGGCTTGCACCTAGAGGCTAGAGTGATGCGTGATGTGCCTACTATGTCGACCTTGGCTCTCCGCACTTCTTGGACCCGAACGCTCAAAGTACGTGCGTAAGCAAGAATAGGAATTTACGTGTTATGTTATATTAGGCTGGGCTCAGTCATTTTTAATAATACCGCTAGCGGGTGAAAATTATCTTCTGCATATAGAGGAGGAGAACACTGCTAGAAGAATAAAAACGTGGGAAGGACTTAAGAGATGACGTTCTTGAGTTTTTCATAATGAAAATATTTAATTGTCCATACCTGAAACCATCGAAAACAATCAATCACTTATCTACTCCGGACGTTTCTACAAGATAGACTAATAAAAGCACTTCATCAGTACTGACTTCAAATAAACCACAGAGTCTTACACTATGCTTTAAAGTAGTCAGAACTTTAATAATGAAGGTAATACATTATTTCCAATAAAAAAATTATTAGTTCAACTAACAACTGTTCTTCCCCCTTAAGGGATCCCACTGCGTTTTTTTTGTCGTCTTGTTGCGGCTTTCTGTCTAACAAATACTACATGAAGCTATATAAGAAGCATTATGATCTTCGCCACAGGGAATCGCCACTTGCTGCTGTGACAGAACAACAATCGCGATTATTGTCCAACAATCAGTTCAGCAATTGGCCATCTTTTTATTGCCCATTGTCCGCTAAACGATCTGGTGGAATTTCACAAGTGCATTCAACGTAACCGTTCAAAATTTAAGGTCGTATTCTGATTGCGTAGTGGTAGACATTGTGAAGTCTTCTAGCGTAATATGCTTGCGTGGAGGTTAATAATGTAATCCTTAAAAGGGTTTTATTATTATTATTATTATTATTATTTAGTACCAAATGGAGAAGATAATTATACAAGTTTGGGACTCGTCCAATTTACGGAGGTTATAGAAGATAAGTGCCTGAGATTTAAATTATGTTTTGCATTATGATTTTAATTTGAATCTATATAAGAACGTCAAATTTATTACTTCGAAACACAAAATATTTATTTAATTCTGTTTAAACTTACATTATTTGTCACTTCAAAACAATTTTACTTGAGCGTTAGTTGAACATCAGGAGTATCGAACTCTGTAGATTCGTTTAAGACCCGAATAAGGTCAACTTGTGACAAGGACGCGTAGAATATTATTTCATGAATGAGGTAGTCAGAATGTGTGATCTACTCTTCTAAGATATGAGGCAATTATATGTGGCATAGACTTACGTACAGTATTTTTTAAACGCTGAAACTTCGAAAGTACTATCTTCTTTGATTCGTTCATTCCGTCAGACCAAATTTCCGTGTTAACATCTGGCGCGAATATGTAGTGACTGGAATGCGTCTGATGCGAATAAACATACTTACGTTTCGCCCTCTTTAATGTTTATTACGAGAGATTATGGAAAATTCGCGAAAATCTTTTGTGCCAGCGTATTTCCCGAAACAGTGTAGCATGTTGCTCCTTGTATGATTGGATATCCGATATGTGACACGGCTTGTATGTTTACATATGAAACCCAAACGTTCGTCATTAGCAAAACAGCGTTATCAAAATCCGGGGACCGACCCCACCGGGAATCGAACCCGGTTCGCTTGGCGCGACCAGAATGGTCTGACCATTCGGCCACAGCGGATCCTAACATGTGAATCCTTAGTCTTGATCTCGCCACAGCTTTTTGATAGGTAACGACGTTGGGTGTCATAATAGGTGAGCTATGGATGGCTGCGTTTGGTTCAAACAGCCGCAAAACAGCTACTGTCCACGCGCCAGCTCTGAGTCCCTGTAGTGTAAGTATTTTTCTTCGTAAATTTCACGTACGCTACAGTAACACAGTATCAAACATGCCCTAACTTAAGACGTTACTACGGCTAGCATGTGTATCGCATGCTATAGGGCCTCGTTTTGTCATGTATATATTTACGGGTGAAAAAACACATACCCGTCAGGGACTCAGAGCTGGCGCGCAGACTGTAACTTTACATCCACTAGACGGCTGGAGAGCTTGAGTGTTTGTGGGACTGTGCGTCTTGTGGACGAATTCGTCACGTTTACGAACGTTTATTTACTCTCCCCGTTTCATTCGTGGATGTCCAAGGGGGTGAAGAAATAAGTTGGCCGTCATCGAAAAAGTTGATCATTAAAAAAGGTTGTGAAATCGAGAGGTTAAAGAGAAAGTGTTCGCAGATCTGACGAATTCGTTCATTCGACAGGTTCCTGTTTGTGTCTGTTGCAGATATTCGCCGTGCTAGCCATGATGGTCGCAGGGGTCGCCGCGGCGCCCCGACCACAGACCCAGACGCCGGAGCCCATCGCCATCATCAGCTACACCAACGACCTCACCCCTGACGGCGGCTACATCTGGAGGTGAGAACTCGGGCCTGCTCACACCCTTATCCTGCATGTCCCACCGACAACCAACACAGACTTGGCCGGTTTCACTAGTGCTCGACATTTTGGAGCAATCGCTTGACAACCTGCTTGGAGTATAACACTTGCCGATTTTCTTAAGAGTGATCGCTCTTAGGAAGCGACTATGAAGAGATCAGAAAACTCGTTTCTCACAAATACGATTCTGTTTAAATATCCTGGTGAGGTCTGTCCCAATTTTTCTAGTATGGGATACATGGTGGATGTTACCATTGCCCGGACGGATTCTCATGAAAACCTTGATTTCCCCGCTATAATATTCCGTCGTTGCTCCACCTTTTGTCTTCATTTTACGCCTCGTAGCAGCGAACAGATCGAAAGTCTGCCTTTCAGGATGTGTGGCCGTTACCTCTGATACACCCCTCACACATTATATTTTACGATCCTTACCGTTTTGAATTGGCCAGTTTTGTTCCCATATTTGCTGTGCCGGAAATATTTCTGAAATTCAAGGCACGACAGACCACGAACTACCAGTTTTGAAAAATTTCGAAATTGTTGCCTCTTAACTGTCATTTTTATTAAGTTCCTTATATGAACAAATTTAGACTTGGAAGTTAGCTGCAAGAATGATTCTTCATGAGTCACCCCCTCGCCTATCACTGGGTAATGACGTTCCCACGCCAACATTCGTTCCTCTATTGCAATAGTAATACTACAAGGCGTCTCATGACCGCGTGTTTAGCCTCCTGGCCTTCATACCATCACGCACAGTCTTTCAACAACACGGAAACTCTTCAGCAAGTCTTACGTAATCCGCAGGGATGCCATCGTGTACAGTGACGTTCATTACAATGCTCGGCGACCTCGTCGGCATGCACGATTGGCACACCGGTATCCCATCCGGGTTTCATATCAAACCGATCCGAGTCCGGATTTTTGTCCGTGGGAAACTTTGGACGTATGTTAATATAGACGATAATCAAAGGGCATTCTTATAAGGGTATCCTGTTTCTCACTTAACGCTGATAATAAAGTTTCCATTCACCCCAGACTAAACCACATTGCTACCGTTATTCTGAGCTTAGTAATATTTCTTGTAGCCGATGTTGGTTTCATATTTTCATCGTATTTATAAGCCAAATTTTAAAGTACTTAATTGATCTGTCGTGACACAAGAACACAAATTTATACTATTCAGATTTTGTGCTAAAGCACTTTTCCATCACGCCTTACGTAAGATTCGGAATTTGGTCGGTAAAACGTAACCCATATCCACTCAGGTTTACAGACGGAGCAAGTTTCGACAAAGCGCTGTAATCGTTAGACTAGATTCTCGTGGATAGGGTCAGTATACAGGTGTGTACAGGAGATATTTCAGTTGAAAGTTTACTTCAATAGTCTACAGGAGGTCTACGTCATTGCAGTTGTCAGAATATTTGTTTGCCTTTATGACGATTCGGGTCCGATTCTTGGTGAAATTGTTTCCGTTTTACGCATGCAGATTTTGTCTTTGAGCGGCGGATTTTCTTGGGGCGCTCCTATTTAACCGGCCCTTGAATCCCAGCGTTTCTTCGTACTTCCATCACTTAACTTACACGACTTTACCCTACTGAACATACTATGGATTACGAGTCAGTAAGTAGCACCATCTTTGTCCAAAGAAAGCCGTATTTCTTCTGAGCGCAATTATGCCCTAACAAGCATTTCCCAACACGCGTAAGGTGTTATATTAAGTAATCTGCTAGGGTTAGACAGGATTTCTCTGTCACTGGGTCAGGTTTACTCGATCACCAGGTTAAGTCTAAAAGCCTTCAGGCTCATGAGTTATTGGGCGTTTGAAAACTCTACTCGGGTTATAGTTTCAACGTCTCGAGCTGAAGTGTTGTCCTAGGAATGCTAACCTCGTAACTAATACAACAGCCTGTAGTCGTCGCAGAGGCATGTCCCCAGATCAGCAGGTGTTCAGTCACGTCCCGAGCTGAGCTCCTGCGCAAGTCCACGCCTCCGTTGACCTTGGACCGAGGCGCATCTTCACCGCGACCTCGGGCGCCGATGAAACCAGCGCCGCAAGTAGCCGCACAACTGCGCGTTTCTCCCACCACCCCCTCCCAAACCCACCACACCCCTCACACCCTTCATCATAACGTGCTTCCTAGTCACGTGGCCCCACCTACTTTCCTCAACCTGGAAAATTCTCTGTCATCAAACTTGCGTCTCAACTACGCTTATAAAATACGGGCGTACGAAATTTGTAAAGACAGGGTAGCATTGTATTATACAACAGAAAATACTTTTTTCATTCTACCTCCGTAAAGCTTAAAGAATTTCAACTAATTTTCACGAACTGTTAGTTTACACGGGCATTTTGTCTTGACAAGGCGTAACAGCGAGGTTAAACATTTTTGATTTATTGAATTTATTATATTTAGTATTATAAATTATTTAATTTTACTGAAATACTTTACCAGTATATTTTTTTCTGGGAATATTTTAATTTATACATGTTTATTCTACCTCCGGCATTCTATATTACCACTACCTTAATTTACGTAACGTCTGATAAAGTTAAGTAATTGTTCATAGAATTGTTGCGTGGTGCTCTGTAGCTTGCAGTTGCCCCTATCCACCTTGAGGATTCGTCAGCACTACTCGGCTGGCAGTAGCTCCCACGCTACCACAAGCACAGGGCTGCTATCGCACCAATCGACTGCCGGCACCACGATATTTATCTCGGAGTGCCGCGGGTCGCGCTAACGCAACTATTTACTCGCACGCCACCAAGTTCTCACGGTATACCGGACTACGCAACCCGCGCCCGAATAGGGTGAAGTATGTGCCTGCCAGCTTAGTCCGTGGCTCATGCTATCACTTTATTTTAGCGTGAGACGTGTTACAGCAGTCTTTACCATAATGTAATATAGTTGTAAGCTCATTACTGCTCATAAACTCCTAATACAGTAGAAGCCCGCTCTAAAGCGGTTCATTTAACTGCGGAATCTGTTACGCCGCGGTTCATTTAAGCGCAGAATCGGTTACACCGCGGTTTATTTTATATCCCCAATTCTGAATATACAAAGATGTGGATACACCCGGTGTACCGCGGAGTTGTTAAACTACCGGTAGTATGTCCCTCACTACACTGTCTATAATGAACATAGAGTGAAATTAAATTTTTGGAAGTTGTTAATCGTGTTAACCTTTTTCTCATGCAACAAATAAAGCCAGCTGCCAGTAGTTTCATTTTCTCCTGAGGCAAGATGCCTCATAACATTACCAGAGCATGGTAAAGTCGCTGAAAAGATCCCTATTTCAACATTCTTATGTACGTACTAGCCATTTATACAGTTATGTTTACGCCTATGCAAAGAAATCACATTTAAGAGGAGAGTTTCTTTGTACCACGAAAACAGTACGCCCATAAATTTCCGTTTGCCAGTTTGCCAACGTCCATTTCCGAGTCTTCCAACACAGCAAAAAAAAAAAAAACGGGTTTTTGCTAAAGATAATTCTCGAAATGTAATATAATACCCCGTAACCATACAAAAACACTTGAAGCTTTTATAAAAGATTTCTCTGCAGATTCCCTTGCAATAAAATTGTACGGTTATAGTTTTAGTTTAATTGTTTCAGCAGATCAGCGGATCAACGGAATTACAAAAACAAATCAGCTCCTCATGCACATAAAGGCAGTACTGCACTAGGTGTGCGCATCAGCGTAGCCCTTATCACTTCTCCGGCGCAGCGACTAAATAGCGCTCGCCTCCCACCAAGGCGATCTTGGTTTGATTCCCCAGATTTTCACAAGTGGAAATTGTGACGGGCGATGCCACTGGTATGCGTGTTTTCTCGGGGATCTCCCGTTTCTCCATCCCTTCTTATTCCGGCGCTTCTCCATTGCAGATCCACACCTCGTGCCATCATCCGGGGCGTATTTCTGTAGTACGTCTGCATCCGGGGTGCTTTACCCTGGCCCGCGAGTACCGTCCTTACCCGGAATTGGGGACCTGAATTTCGTGCCATAGTATCTCCAAAAGTTTAAGAAACAGCAAAAAATAATAATAATATTTTATCGTGTGCATTTATACCCGTTTAAATGTTTTACTTATCCAAATATAATAATATTATTGCACTTATCAACATATTTCAGACAGAAATAAGTGCACACTGTAAATAAATCATATTTTTAGATAGTTTTAAAATTTTGAAGTTAGCATGATTTGGAATTCAGATCCCCAATTTATTGTACACTCCTCAAACAAGTAATGAAGTTCCAGGTAGGGAACACCATTACAAGGGTCTGCCATGTGCTCTATCTTGAAATTACATGAATGAACTGACAAAAATCCGTTCATAAGTCGATATCAGTGACCACGGCAGGAATTGAAACCTTTCACTAAATTTGCAGCAACACGTAGACAATATGTATGGGGCTGTAAGACGAAGGGTTCGAGACAAAGTTTACACCAACTCGTTGTCTGTACAATTACATCACAGCATCGTAGACATCACTGAGCAAAGTTTGTGAAGGAGACAGATAAGTAAACATTTTCACTGCAGTGCACACACAACTAAAAACATCACTAAGCTCCTTTATGCCGGACAGAATGATGAGTCCTAGAAATTTCATATGGACAAGTATATGCTTGTGTTAGCACTCTCAGTTGAGTTTCTAGTAATATCATGTCGGAATATCTCTGGACAGTAGATTGTACGCGTTTGTACAGGATTAGGTCGTGGGCGTTTTTTATAAACCACTTTCGGGGCATGTCGTTGTTATAAAGCTTTTGAATGCTTTGAGTCAAAATATTTGGAAGTTTACATCTGGTCTTAAGGCCGCCACCTTCCAGCGGTTCAAATATGTTGAAATATACGAGGAAATGCGTCTTTCATTTTTACGAAACTATTAAATATGTGCCTAATGTGTCAATGTACATTTTATATATATATATATATATATATATATATATATATATATATATATATATATATATATATATATACTAGCAGTCCCCCGCGGCTTTGCTCGCGAGTATTATTCGTAACTGATAATATTTAGTTTAATTGAAAAACCTCTTTGTACACAAGATTGGTACTTCAGTCATCAAGTGTTAGAATGTCCAAGCGGCTAGTTGAATTAATTCTGCAGCAGGATAAGTAGCTATAGTTGTCCACGCGAAAAGCAGTCTTAAGTTTGTCCCTGCCACTAACAGCGACTTCGCCTGGGCCTTATTTATAAAACTGCAAATTTGACGTTC
>PNEQ01002402.1:72206-89949 GCA_003012365.1 Medauroidea extradentata
TTCACCCCTTTTCACCCCCTTAGAGGTCGAATTTCGAAAAATCCCTTCTTAGTGCTCGCCTACGACCTGAAGGGAACCCCCACAAAAAATTTCACGATTCTAGGTCCAGTGGTTTGGGCTGCAGTTTGATATGTCAGTCAGTCAGTCAGTCAGTCAGTCAATCAGTCACCTTTCATTTTTATATATATAGATATATATATATTAGTTCGTACACGGACGAAATGTTATTGTTAAACCATTGTGTTCTCTAAAACACTGTTTCTAAGCCTCTCAACAATACTAAAAACCGCTTTTTCAGACTGCCGTACTTCAAAATGTACTAATCGCATATAAGAAAAGCTCAGAATCATACATTGCACTTTGTCAGAGCCTACTAATAAAATTATATGGTCACCACTTAAAGTCCCATAGTGAAAATGAATCTGTGGTAATCTTTAACGCTAGTTCAGTGCTTGGCTCGTTGTAGAGATGTAACAGTTGATGTGCGCTTCTTGGTCTAGCTAACTAGGCGGTGAAACGTAGTACAGTCAATAAGTTCATGCATGCACTGATGTCTTGAGGATCGGCAACCACGCACGTGGCTGTGTTGCGTGGTTGCCTGCCCTCGCGGCGCACCAACTAAATTATTGTGATAATAATATACAGGATCATCCCGGACAGGGTGTGTTATATTCGCGTAGTGATAGCTTATGAAAAGCGAGTACTTTCGATTTTTCCAGAAAATGTATTGTAGAATGAATATTCACGTCAAAATTCATTTCCTTAAACTAAAATCACAACTACGTGGTCTTTCATCGTTGTAATTCTATTCAGATAACTGAATCTTAATATCACGTGGTATTTTGTTTTGCATTTAAAGAAAATATATTTTACACTCGATTTTACGGTAGCACTCCCACTATAGTTCCCTTAACCGAAAAGTTTAAAACAATTTTTTTAATTACTTTTTGTACGCTCACTACGGGAAATTACCACCATCTGTTCTGACTCAACCTGTATATCCTGCGAATATTAAGGCGCCCATCTACCTGCCTCTCGAACTGCGTTGCAGTGTGATAGAAATACACGTTTTATAAACAAACTGTTTCACGTGAGATTACGCGGGTTTTGCACGAAAAGAAATAACATTTCAGACCAGGACGGAATACAACTTTCAACACACCACGTGTGTCGCAAACAGTATATTTAAGCCCTTCAACATGGCCGAAAACGGCATTTTCATGCGGCCGTGCCTCACAATATTGTGGACGAATGTCTGTGAAACGAGTATAGGGCCCTGCGTTGGACTTTCCTTAAAACTTTCCACCAATAAAAATATAGGGTCACACTGAAAGTGTCAGTCAGGCGAGTGATCTACGATATCACTCCACGCCGTTTCAGTGTCTTACGGTAGAGGCGATACCACGGCACAGGAGCTTGTCAAGATCGCCCTTCGCGCCGTACCTCACTCACACAAACACACGGCCAATAGACGGGAGCCTTAAGGTGGCTACCTACCGTGGCCATCGACAGTTACGCAAATCTTCAGCAGATAACCGCGCTTATACCTATTTCAGGCACTTCACTAATCTTCTATGCTTATTTTATGTCGGCATACAATAGCGGAATTGGGTGCTTTGCAGAATTTTTAGGTAGGAAAGTCTTGATGCATAATATGTTGAAATGTATAGGTATTTACAACATATACAGTATTTATATTTAATTATTATTACACCACAAATCGATGGCGTCAGCTCCCATGTCTCATACGGGCTTTACGATTGTCCTTATATCTCCGGTACTTCTAAGCCTGTAGCACGCAGATAGGCGGCCACCTTAAGAGAAGTCCTCGTGTAGCGTGTGGTCGGTGTTGCAGGGTCTCACACGTATTTTCTTTTACGCGAAACCGCTTAACTTATTCTTATTACGTTCAGCTACGAAATAACACACACTTTAAACTACACTTGTACACTGAAAAAAAAGTATTACCATACTTGTGTTAAAATAGGGACAACAAAACAGTTCGGTTGTCGGTACTACTCTGAACAGTTCCTTCAACAATCTTTTTTGTAGAAGAATCAAAGAGCCTTGTTGCTTTTATACAATAAATGGTAACTTCTACAAAACAGACTGTTTAAGGAACTGTCCATGGTAGTACCAACAACCAAATTGTTTTGTTGTCCCTATTTTAACCCAAGTATAGTACCAACAACTGTACTGTTTTTTTTTTTTCAGTGTATAATTTTTAAAATTCAGCATACTTATTAGAAATATGACTCTCGGGCCTCTCAAAATGGCTAAAAGCGGCTTTATTCAGGTTGCTGTAACTCCGAGAAAGCCACTTAAATTTATAAAGGGCCAAAACGAGATGCATGCTCTAACCTTTACTTTATATTATCCAAAAATAAAATTTTAGGATGAACGCTAGTCCCATAGAGAAAAAGACTGCAACGAACAACTCGCATGCCAGGTTGGTGCGCTGTGAATAGAGGCGATATTCTTCTCGTCGAGCGTAGCATTCTGGCTCTTATCGCTTCGCTGTTCCCACGCGTCGAACACGGAAATTTGAAATCAGTACACACTCCTCTTAAAGTAACAAAGGGGCCGCGGTGGTCGAAGGGTCAGACCTCTCGCCTCCCACCAAGGCGATCCGGGTTCGATTCCCGGCGGGGTCGGTCCCCGGATATTCACATGTGGGAATCGTGCCGGACGATGCCGCTGGTCGGCGGGTTTTCTCTGGAATCTCCCGTTTCCCTCGCCCCTTCATTCCGGCGCCGCTTTATACTCACCTCATATCACCCCTCTCTAGCGCTGAAGACCTCGATGTTAAGCGCTGAACAAAATCTCTCACTGACTCAACTCTTAAAAGTAACCTCTTTACACTGAACCAAGCTTAGCGCGTAGTTTTCCTAATGGTGATGAGACGCAGCTCCAAGAACTACGTGTCTAAACAACTCCATGAACGTCTGCAGCGCTGTCAAGGTCAATCGCGGCACAATCCCGTCAAGTAAATCCTCCTGTCGAGGCTGGGACAAAACAGCTTATTGTTTCGCGCCGCCGATATCCTCTCTTGGAGGTCAAAGACGCCACTGACACTAATCACCGCGAGACTTGTACAGTCCCCTTAATAAATTACCCGCCGCAGAGTACAAGCCGGCCTTGTCTGAACCGTGCATCTGCATGGAGGTGCCTTCGCAACCTCGGAGAAAGTGACGCTAGCGTTTTTTTTTTCTTTTATTTTTCAACGTCCTTCGTTTAATAACTGGAGAGACTATCGAAACGACAGACAGACCATACGCAATCCGATTATGTTTCGTAAGTCGAAATACAAACCTGAGGTTGGACAGGAAATGAAGAAATGACCTAGTCAAAGTATTCCAATTCTAGACTCTTCTGCAACCCCCAACTTGCACTTTCTTGTGTACTTCTTCAAATATCCACAAACGGCGATTTCGAGTTGCTTCTCGACTAACCGAATACGTAATAAAAAAACCTTTAACTACTGTTTTGTTCCGGTACTCGTTGTGCAACATTAGTCACGTGTAAAATTAAGTGTTTCTGTTGACAACAATAATCACTTCGCCTATCGTAAGAATCTTTCGAACTGGATAAAAGCGATACCGGTATTTTACAATTCTTGTAGTTTTTCGTCCTCGTAGGCTCTCTCTAAAACAACAACAAATCACGCGTTAAATTATCCGTAAATTAATTACTGTATCTGTAAACACATTTTTAACACTAAAGCCACAACACACGTTACAACATTATTTAAATTCTTTAGTACTACTTTATTTACTAGTCTCATAACTATAGGTATATTTCTTACCAGTCGACGCACAAGGTGCGCTAGAGTTTACATGCTGGTTGCTTTGCTAGTTATACTAGAAGAATTGTCTCCAAAACAATCAATATAAATAGTTTGTTTTAAAAGGTATACAGAAGTGTCTCTAGTTCTATATATGTATGCCTTAACACAGTGATTTAATTATCCAGTATATTATATCTATCGTACGATTCTCAAAGTGCGCCTAGAAGCGTGGACAAAGTATCTTGCTGTTTACGTGTTTTCTGATTGGACACTGTCGAAATATTGCAGTGGAACTCGCAACGAAAATAGAACACCTGTAGATTAGGACCAGTGGACGAGTTCGCAGCACTCGTAGCCAGTAGAAACTATGAGTGAAGCAGCTAATTAGACAAGCATGCCATACTCCAAGCATACAGTATAGTAATAAATACTGTTCCTAATGCATAGTGCTTTAGGAACAATTTTCCTTTCCAACCACCAATATCACAATTAGTCTGATAAAGCGTATATAAGCTGGATATAATTTCCAAATGCAGGATGTGAGTTACAAAAGAAGTTTAATTTCACTCAATGGATGGTTAAATGCTAAGATACCGTTGTGCAAGTCAGTAAACTATTATTAGGTAAGAATGTAACTTAGAAAATCTTAGAAGGAAATCATATTATTGACGTAGAATGGAAAAGTATTCTGTTGGCCAAATTTATTTATTAGAAGTTAGTGTCAATGCAAGCAATTCTTAATTTTTCTTGATTCGTTGCTGTGACAGGTTTATCTATTCAACAAACACTTTAGAAAAATGTGAGATTAATAATATCAGAAACGAGGATTTAATTATTTTAACAAAAAGAATTCTCTTCGGTTCACGTAAAAAAAAAAATGCATGCGTCTGTTAATTCTGAAGGACAGTGGAGTGATATTTACGTTAATACGTTCCCGCTGTTGTCTTCTAACAGAATAAAATAAAAATTCAATTTTGAATTCTTCCGAGAAGATGTCCTCTTAACCTTTGTGCATCACAATAATTTTGATGGATTCCGTGAGCTACGAAATGAGAATTGGCACGTTCTAACCACACGATAAATTAAATCCCTGCTGGTTTAATAGTTTCGCGTGACCTGAAACAGGTGCGTGGGAGTCTTGAAACGAGTTTCGACCGCCTCGTACCGCGATCCAAGCAAGGTCGATTGCGACCGGTTATTGAGTCAACAAGCTTCCACTCTTCGCTCGTCCCCATTTTAAGTAGTCCTCCATAAACAGTAAATTTCATCTCCAGCTAAGTTCACAGTTGGTGTAATTATACAGCACTTTCGCAGTAGGGCCTATATGAAATGTATCATAGCTATTAAGGAAAACATAGGTCCTATAACGTAAATACTTTTTAAATAAAGGAAAAACCCTTATTTCGTGATATTTTATATGTGTTTGTTAGACGTCAAGAACTTTTATAGCCTTCAGCACTTTTAAACTTTATTCCAAAATGAGAAACAGGATCTAATTCGATTTTATTATTTCACTAGTATGAATGATCATAAGATAAAAAAAGTACAATTGCGGGTGAGAAAAGCATGAAGTTTAAACAATAGTAAATTGCATTTCTTATGCTTATTTAGTGCTACTATTATTATATTTTACTAATTTACTTTGTAAGCCAAGATTCACGTTTGCAGCCATTCATATAATAACATGAACGATTATTCTTGTTCTTGGGCGTTTATAAAATTGAAATATTCTACTACAAGCAAGGTGATGGCAGTTAGCTTGTTATGTGTCGTCGGCAGTGAGGTCATTAGAAATGGTGACACACAACTTGAAAAGTTGACATAAACTGGGAGAGGAAGCAGCCATTGCCTTTGCTAAGAAACCATTCCAACATCCGCCCAGAGCAATTTCGGAGAACCATTTCATCAACTAAATGTCAATATTATTTTAGGAAACTTACAGCTTACAAAGATTGGTTGTATATTACTCTTGTTAAGTGTTACTTAGTTTGTATTAGGTTATTCTATATTCGCAGAAATTCCCACTTCTCTTGACAGCATAGTCTTACTGCTTCATGTACACTGCAGTAGCTGATTGTCGTGTGTTGTGCCCGCAGCTACGAGACAGCTAACGGCATCAAGGCGAACGAGAAGGGCACGCTGAAGCAGACCAATGACCCGGAGAACCCGCAGGTGATCGTGGCTGAAGGCGCCTACAGCTACACAGCGCCTGAGGGTATCCCCATCAGCATCCAGTATGTAGCGACTGATGATGGTGGCTTCGTCGCTACCGGAGACGCCATCCCCACACCACCCCCAATCCCACCAGCGATCCAGAGGGCTCTCGACTACATCGCGGCGAACCCACCACGCGCTGAGGCTCCCGGCAAGGGACGCAGGCGCCGCTGAAGGAAGTCCCTGGCTAGCCATGCCTCGTTCGCTCTAAGCTCGGTCCTGGCGTAAACAAAGCTAGCTGTTACCACGCCTCCCGGCCGCCTCGATTGGGATAAAGCCCGAAGGAGGGGCGTGACCTATCACCATCACCCCTCCCTCCACCTGCCGCCATCGTTACGCTTCCAATGACGGCAGGTCAC
This sequence comes from Medauroidea extradentata, assembly GCA_003012365.1. Lineage (NCBI taxonomy): Eukaryota > Metazoa > Arthropoda > Insecta > Phasmatodea > Phasmatidae > Medauroidea > Medauroidea extradentata. The sequence continues at coordinate 78,567 of PNEQ01002402.1, forward strand.
CAATCGTCGCTGTCAGGCTGCGGAAGGTTCTTTGTTTATCCTCGGATTTAGCTAAGGGCGAACAGATGGCATATGCTACGCATTGCTGTTTCTCTTCCCACGAACTATGACGTCTCTGAACAAGGACGCCATTGCTCCAGAGAAGTCAATCAAGACTTATTGCTGCCCAATGGATGCCGAATATTTTAGATTATAAATTGAGATATAAATTATATTTATTTTTTTACGCGAAGATATACTGTACATTTCACTTAGGCTGTTTAAATTTCATGCCGCATACGCAGTTTTGTTTGTATTCGCATATGTCTCTTTGTCAATGTAACATAGTTGTAACTAAATACATGGTCATTTTAGCCTAAATTTAGATATGTTTACTTTCTTAGAGAATTCCCTCCCACAAAACCTTGGGAACACTTCAAGATCTCATTTCCTTCAGGAGAGCGATTGAGTGTAAGCAAAATATGCTATAGTTCGAGAATGTTTACTGCAGTAATAGAGGTTTGGCAAAAGACAAAAGGGTTCACATAAAATTTCATGCCAAAATTTTGCTGACAATAATATTTTTTTGTTGCATTGCTTTTCTTGAGACAAAAAATTTGTTTGTTATATCTAGCAAGACTTAAAATTGAAATTCTTTGATATTTATTCAAGTGATCTTTACCTGAAACTTGTCGAGATAATTTTTTATTGTTCTGTTGATTTCTCTCTCACACAAACGTAAATACAAATCTAAAATTTCCAGTAATGTTAACTGTACCTATAAGTATTTACCTTCACTGATTTGGAAAAAGTAAAAATGTAGGCACATTTAAATGTATAAACTTTTATTTAATATTATTTTGATACACTATTCAGTTACTCCACTTTCAATTTTTCTGATTTTAAATACACTAAATGACCGATTTTTCGTAAAATGTTTTGAATGGATGCGTAAATACTTTTATTGCTATTAGTAAGTGTGTATGGATCTAAGTCAAAATGTAGCTCTTTGTTTTTGAGTACCGAATTTCAATTTTATATAACACAGAAATGTTTTTTTTAACAAATTTTGTAAATATATATTAAATAGCTCAAATGTATTATTGTGCATTCAAAAATGAATAAAAAAAGAGAAATATATTTGCACAGAAATGCTCTTCTCATTTTAGCTTTATATTGCTGTATTCCCTTATTTTTATGACTATGTAAATTAAATTCTTTACTAGCAGTGCAGTGAATATTTGTTGGAAATGTTTGTCTAAATTAACTACTTTTGTAAATTATTCTTATGGTTGAACTATTTCCACGCACAGAAAAAAATAGGATATCAGTCGAAAATTCACAGTTAGAAATTTACTCTTTTTATGTTATTGGGTAAATACAAGCTAAAGTAATTCCAAGTTTATAACGTGTTGGAATGGATCATATTCTCTCAAATCATCTCTTATGGATGAACTATTTCCATGCACAGAAAAAAAATAGGATATGAGTAGAAAATTCACAGTACGAAAATTACTCTTTTTATATTATTGGGCAAATACAAGCGAAAAATATTCCAAGTTCATAACGTGTTGGAATGGATGATATTCTCTCGAAAACTAAGGTATTTTCAAAAGCATATTGTTTGTGTATTTATATAGATTTTGAAACTTAATATAATGAAAAATGTTTTACGACTTTTTCTAGTTTTTTTATAGCGGAACTTCTATATATTTCTTAAACGATAATTGATTTACATTATACTTCAAATATTATTTCATAACAGTCTCCATACGTATTATTTACTTTGCAATACTGTTGTACAATATGTATAGCATGACGCTGTTTGTTGGTAATGGATCACCAGTTATGTTAGTAAAGGGAAGTTACCACTAATATAATTGATATCTAACGGTAAAAGGATCAAATGAAATATAAGAATTGACATTTCTCGACCGTTAACATTCAATAATATTCACTTAAAACATTTAGCAGGATTTAATGACCCTACAACTGTAATGGAATACAAAAACGACTGAAGAAAAATATGCCGTAAGGAGGATTGACAGGACACTTGGGGTTACACTGGACGTTTAAAAAAATATTAACTCTTCCACTAAATGTATCACTAGGAAATGTACTTGTGATAAATTCCAAATATTGAATCTCCACGTGAAATTACATAAAAATTTACTCACAGTTCGTGTACATAGATTTTTTTTAAGTGCCGCATGATACGTCACGAGTACTATGTCACTCACACCAACAGTATACCAGTTCTTCACATCTCCCTTGATAATATGAGTCTGTTAGGTAAGACAAAGTGATTTTAGTCTTACGAGGAGAGAGTTATTTCAATCTGTGTAAATATTTACTTTTAGGGACAACTGCAATCGATTTATGAACAGACACTACAGAGCAAAACACGATTTTTTTATTATACCATATTTCAAATAATCGATTGTAAAAAATTGATGTTTCGGTATCCAAATTAAAAAATAAAATCACTAAAAATCCTTGCCTTGAGAAAATAATTTCGAAATATGTGTTCCACAGAAAAAAAATGGTGAGTAGTTAGCATAATATTTTATTCGTGTTTTTAGGAGTGACAGTACATATGACGCCCTTTAAAAAGAAAAAATTATGGTCTTCCTTTGGTGAAATTATGGGATTTAAAATAAATTCAAATATTAGTTATTTATACTGCTAAACAAAATTACATGCTATGTTATTAATCATTTTACTTAACGTTTAATGTTTGTAGCTGGGGAGAGTGTACTTCTGTCTACCTATTGATGTACATAACTCATGAATTTTATTTATTTACTTTTTTTTTTTTTTTTTAAGTTTTTTCCCTTTTGAATTGGGCCATCGGTTTCTTTGTCTGTTAGTCTTCAATGCTTTACTATCCGACAGCAACGAAACTGTGGTGAGTCGTTATTAGGGCCATGAACTTTTCGCGAAAAGAATTTTGCCCCAAATTGTTTCACTGCCTTTCGTTAACATGTATAATTCTGCTCCACAGACAGTGATTGGGTGTTTTATCTCTGACGTGTCTTGAGGTTCTACCTGCAAATTACAGACGTGTGATGTTGCTGTAGCCTTATTGTGATTGGCCCAGTCAAATGAGAGACGTCACCTCACAAATACAAACTACAAATAACCATGACGCATAACTGAAGATGTGCGCCTAAGGCTATGAAACAAGGTGGGGCAAAATTCTTTTCGCGAAAAGTTCGTGACTCTAGTCATTATGCGTGTCTCTCGAAGAAAATTGGGGGTTTATGCAAACCGGGATGAAGGGATAAAACTGGGTAGGTACTAAAACAATGAAATGAGAATTACAACATATATCAACGTATGTCGGAACAAATAGTATTTTTATAAAAAATTAGATGATTAGTGAAGATAATATACAACGGACTATTGCATGTGTGGCAAATTACAACAATGAAAAATGACTGGCTTTTCAGAATGCCTTTAGCCAGTCTTTTAAAAACAACTTGCAAATAGTGATTTTCGACCATCACAGCGGTGGGTACAGTACGTCTGCAGTACTGCGTAAAGACCCGCAGATCATAAGGCAAGGAGATGAACTTTTAATTTTCGCCAGTCGCGTGTCGGTCGACTTTTCTGTATACAAAGTAACTACAGACCATTTCTGTAACTTTTTTTTTTCGAACAGATCGTGGATCTTCAAAAGTAGATGGTTAGGTAGTAGTTAGCCATAAAATTCTGCATTGAAATGTAAGAATAATAGCAAAATCAATGCATATTTATTTGTGTCGTTATTAAGTTGTGCCGTCATTGATGAACAAATCCAAATTTTAGAACGTATAGTTCGGCTCTATAATTTATCAGGAACGGACGTGCACAGACCAAACCCGAGCAGGAAAGGCTTCGTTTGACAGACTTGGCAGTTGATTTGTTTTATGTCTGACTTGGCACATTCCATATAATGTTGAATTCGTTTTGGTGCTGGTTTTACAATTAAATATTTGTTTATATGATACATGTTTTGCATTGCTCTGGTCATCTCTGAGGCCTTCATAGAAAAATACTGTAGGAAACTTAAAAGGTAGGCACTCAGTAAAACAGCAAGGCTTTACGTAAGGGGAGGTTAGCCAATACGATAAATCACAAGCTAAGATCATGTTATTGATAAGATATTTAGTTTCCATGACCATCTATAAACATAGACACTACTTGAATAACATTCGTCCAATGCTACTAGCAATATTTAACATCTGTTTGTACATTCAGAGACAAAATAATAAATTACTGTAATTGAATATCTAAATTTTTGAGATTGCAAGGAAGGATTCATCTCATCTTATATTTAACCGTTTTTTTTTGGCTACGCCACTTTAGAGGACACACGAAAATATATTCGCACCTTACAATCATTAAAAAACAGGGTAATGAATGAAACTTTTATTCTAGGGCAAACATAGTTGGTGATTGTAAAACTTATAAATGTCAATACAAAACTAAAAAAAAAAAATAATAAGTAAATATCAAGAAATTTTATTCTAAAACTATGGATACTGTGTAGCACAATACTTGTACGGCACCATAAAGAGAGTTAACTGCTAACATTATAAAATAAAGTGCTGAGAATAGTAATTAAATTGGTTGTATTACTTAGCTGTTCGCAGATACAACACCATACGGTGAACGACAAACTTTTACCGTATAGTAAAGTGGGTCACTAGTTTAATTGATAGTATAATGGTGATACATTAACCGTCATTAAGCGTCATCTGTCACCGTAAGCTGCTGAATCTGCAAAACAGTAAAAATAAAAAAAATCCGCTCTAAATATAATTAAATACTTTTGTAGTATTGAGTTAGAAGTGGCCTCTTTCGTAGCGGTGTGCAAATTTTACCTCGCCGTGGGCGTTAGTCGGTTTGAAGAAATTTTACAGACATTGACTTGAAGTTCTGCTGGTTTGCACATTTGTCGTTGGTATTAAATTAATTTACTCATAACCTCTTCTGACAATCCTATTGCGAACGCAAATACTAATGTTATTATTTTCAGAAGTGTATGCGTATTTATTTCCTAGATTGGAGCGTATAACGAGCAATTTCACTATAAACTAATTAAACACACTTGATTTACTTCCACAAAAGTAGGCGTGATTCCTTTACATGTACTGTGTATTTACAGATAATCGGGATTAAAATTATATTTATAAATATAATTTCGAAGATAGTTTCGGTAGAACAGACGTTCAGGAATTTCTTGTTTGTTTTTCCAGCTTAATTAATGTGAAATCTATTTTTGTATTTTCCCCAATACTATTATATGCTCCGGACGAAGGAATCGGTACAATAATTTTATTTGATCAATAGCGTTTGTCGATGTCCACCACTTTACCATGCATAATAAACTAAACGTGATATTAGCAAGACAGTGAAGACAGTCCTGCCAACCTATACGCCAAACTAAAACTGCATGCATTAGCAGTTTTCGAACCAAACGCAATCATCAAAAGCGAAAATTTCCATTGTCTATAGTCAATTATGGTCTAAGCATTCCAAATAGCTGGAAACAAACCTTCTTATGTGGAATACTGAATTCCGTATAACGTCAGAAAATTTGACAGCTACTCAGGGAAATAATTATTTTTAATATTTAGAATAATGTTTCATAATACTAGATATTTTCGTTTCTAAATTGAACCCGAGTTATCCATTTCACCATTTGCATAGTAAATTTTACCGTTCATTGCTCCACATATAATAAACTATTAACAGTTGTTGTCCATGAATAGCTGTGAAATTTTATGTTACACGAAACGGAGTGTAAGAGTGCATTAAGAGCCGTAAACAGCAAGTTTGAAGAAAGTTTTTTTTAAACTGATACTACTAAACGTGTGTTCGACATCTTAACCTATCAAAAGAAAACACATTTAAATCTATGCTTCTCCATTTTTGTTTTCTAGATATCGTGCTTAGACACATGGTTTCGGGGCACCTTAAAAAGTCTACAAAACCGTTTGTTCAGACCCCTGCCACTTAAAAAAAAATTCTAACCGGAATCGTAAAACCAAAATTAGAGAAGAACGTGCGGGACTTTACTACGCACTTTTCGTATAGAGTTACCGCTTAACGTCCCACAGGAAAAAGCCAACGACTAAAACTCCGCGCGCCGTTTTCGCTCTCCGCGCATAAAGGTGATAATGTTGTTGACGCACGAGCCAGTTTAGCTCTTATCGCCCGCCTGTTTCCGTATCTCAAACGCTGCATCTTGCACCTGCTGTAAAGGCTAACGAGAAATCAGGTTTATCCCGCAACTTTGAACTACTGCTGTGTTTGCTGTATATCAAAGAAAGAGGGAGTTAGTAAAATATTTTGGTCGAGGTCTTTAACGCTGGTGCGGGGAGACACACAAGGTGAGTATGGAGCAGCGCCGGAATGGGAGGAGGGGGACGGGATATCCCTGAGAAAACCCGCCGACCAGCGGCACTGTCCGGTACGATTCCCCCACGTGTGAAGATCCGACGTCCGAACCCGCCGGTAATCGAACCCGGATCGCCTTGGAGGGAGGCGGGATGTCTGACCCCTCGGCCACTGCGACCCCTAGAAATAGAAGAGTAGGTAAGGATGCAGCAAGAGATTAATTACAATTGTGAGATCACCTTGGACACAGTTGCGCAGCTGCAGCCGAACAAAGTAAGACAAAAGAAAGTACTGTGTGGTTAAAATGACAGCTGACAAGACACGCGAGTAGGTAAATGACGTGCTGTGGCGTCCATGTCCGTCCAACAAGACAGGGTTCACGTCATGTTCGCGGGAATGTATCGCCTCGCCCGCTTCCTTCACGTAGACCTGTCACTGTAATAATACACTGTAAGTTCTCGTGACCCAGAGTGCAGCATGCATGACGAGCTATTGCGACTGAGATCGGTGTACGTTTTCCTACAGCCAGGTACCTGTCTCTACATTAACTCTGGTCCTTGGCGAGTGTGAATAATTCAGTATGAAAATGTGTTTATTAGTAGTTTCAATTTTAACTAAATCGAAATAATAACTAAAAGAACATGCATAATCACGAATGCATTTCAATTTTATAAACAACTGTATTTAAAACTACAACTACCTATAGAACAAAGTGTCACTGCAGGTGGAACAGCGCTCATATAGGCGGGAGCTGGAATCAAATAGCATGTCTCGCATCTTTATGAGTTTCCTATACTGTCCTTGTACAACGTTTGTATAGGCTGTTCACTATAAACTGAACACTCAACAGCACTTATAATTAATTTAAAATATGTTTTAATGGAACAATATGTGCTCACTTTTGAGAGTGTTGAAACGTTTTTACTGGTTTTTAGTGACATACCAGTTTTCCTATTAAAAATAGTAAAGATGGCTGCAAAACGGCAGGAAGAAAACTTTATGCAGTGCTCACTTTATCGTGAATGGCCTATAGGTAGGAAGCTTCAAGTGTTCCATAGCAAGCGGTGATTAGTAATGACTATACAGCATTCTCAGTTGCCTGTAGAAACAATTATCTAATAGATGAAAAGTACACTCCCCAACCAGGAGAGTGTACAATAGTCGCTGGGTAGAAAGACGTTTGGGCGCGCATTACGGCCTGCCTTAGGTGTTTACTAAAACGTAGAAGGTATAAATTGCACGGTAGTATTGGTCACACAATCATATCTACTCAGTCGTTGGATGTTTAACGGTTTATTTCCGAGCGAGCATAAATTCGGAGAGTAGTATGTTTTGATATAATATATAATACCACTTGTGTTTCGGGTTCATACGGGCTGCCGTTTTACTACATACGCCATTACCTTGGAAAAACATGAAGATCTCAAACTACTGGTATCTATTATGAATGTAAGTGAATGAAAATTCTGAACTCAGGGTTAGTTCTAGAACAGAGAAGTTTATTCTCTTTAGTACTCTGTTTAAGTCTCAGTAGCAGAACAAAATTTAAATGTCAAACAACAAATAGAGTATTCTAATAACTATCAAATGAAGCAATTGTACATGTTAATTAAACTGAACATTCATAGTATAGTGTTTTATGCAGTAGGTAGACAACCACCATTTCCAGTTTTAAAATCTTTCAGAATTATCTTGACTAAAAAAATTTAATTTTTGTTGCTCTGCCATTGTTAGTTCTCGGCAGTCGACTGTAAAAGGACGAATGTGGTTAGTGTTCTACACGGTGTGGAAAGCAGATATGAAGATGATTCAGTGATGGACATTGCCATTCCCGTCGATGTTTCTATAGTCGAGGATAATCCTTCTGCCAACGGTGGACGATTAGTCGGCGGGGAAACTGGCTTGCTTCCTTCCTTCTCAGTAGCTCGGGCACGACATAAACTTTTAGGAAATTCTTAGACCTTGTCTCCAGCAGATGATGGTACGTCTGCCTATCCTGAAGCCCCCTAAAGTTCTCCTATTGCTTTCTTGGACTTTCTGTCTCTATGTTCAAACATTTCTCCTGCAGTTATCTCCCCCGAGCTTAAAACAATTAAACCCTCTAAACAATGACTGCGAGGGAGCATCATAAATCGATCATATATACGGAATGAGTAGGTTGGCAAAAAGAAACGACTGTTGAATTATTTCTCCGTGATCATTCTCTTTTTTCGGGAGACTGCAACATTTTACTGCTTTTCACCTACTTAATTTTCGAATTTCATAAAAACTTGAATTCGATTTGTAGATATTTACATAAGCTTCATTCTTATCACACAATCATCTCGATATCTCATCGGGTATAAGCGGTACAGATGATTATTTGAAATCACATTTAATTTTTTTAATAGCTTTCAGAGAAAAATTCCGAAAAATCCTGAAATTACTTTTTTTTTTATTTATGTAAGATTTATTTTAAAGCAAAAACTATTTCAATATTTCCACTGGTTTAGGAGATAGGTGGGATTAACTAAAAAAAATATATATTTTTTTTAAGAGCTTTCAAGGACGAATTTCGAAAAATTGTAAAAATTCTTTTTAGATATTTACTTAAGCATCATTTTAAATAAAAATCACCTCACTATCTGAAATGGCTTAGGAGAAATCACGGATTAATGAAAATCACATTTTACGGCTTTACATCCCCTTAATCTTAGAATTTCGCAAAATCGAAAAATTTGCGAATATGCATTTCTTTGGGCAGTATTAAAGTTGAAAAATGTATAATAGCATTCCCAGTTAATGAGATATCAAGGATTCTTTTCAAACACATTTCACCCCTTTTCACCCTCTTAATTATCGAATTTCAAAATATCCTTTCTTAGTAGGTGCCTACGGAGCAAGGGGAAGCTTCTCTAAAATGTTCATGGTTCTAGGTCCAGGGCGGTTTGGGCTGTGCTTTGATGAGTGAGTGAGTGTGTCAGGACACTTCATATATATGTATGTGTGTGTGTACGTGTATGCGTGTATGTAGTATTCCATAGACATACTTTTTTTTTAATAAAACCTAACAGAAAATGTTGTCGCACATAGTAAATTAATCAAATCAAGGATTATTACGCCTTTGACTCGGAATTCAATTGAATAGACAAAACAAACTTAATTTAGGGTTAAACAAAGCACAATTTGTTTCAAAGACGTTTAACGTCTGTAACATAGAATTATGCCATATTACAATCTTGACGGCCTTTTAAAAAAATATGCATAATCTCCAGAAGCGGTAGTTTCAGCCGCCAATCTAGCAGACCAGGGCAGAACAGTGCTGAATATTACTTTGTACTGGTACAATGTTCGTACACAGTATTACAATTGCGTGCTGGTAATATATGCCTGTCTCCACAAAAATGCTACAACTAACACCCTACAATTCTACGTAGCAATACATTGTAAAGTGAAAAGTGTTCTCTGACACATAACCACTGTTTTTTGCAGTGATCGAGAGCTTGCTATACGCAACTAAATTTGAAATCTTAAAAAGTGTATATGTTTAGAAAGCCTAGTAATAAATTGCTGTATAATCTATTCTGTGCGTGAATTACGTTCTCTGGCGACATTTTCACTTGATCCACTTCTCCAGACTTTTCGTCCAACTAAAGCATTACCACATTCTGTAATCGTACTTTTTGGTGAAAATGCACTCGAGCGCCTCATAACAAATGATCTTTGAAAGAACTGTGCGATGGGAGTGCATGACTGGATTCAGTTTCTTGGACGTACTCCGTTGCAAATTGATAGACTGTCGAAGAAAACTAAACAAATAAAAGAAAAAAACCATAAAATAAGCAGAGTACGCTTTAGTCAGCAAGATACATACACAACATGAAATTCCAAAATGGAATCGGGTCAAATAAAAACAAGGAACAAACAGATAATAAATTAAAATAATAACAAATAAAATAAAAAAAACAAGTAACATGTGACACAACGATGAGACGAAACCAAAACACAGAAGATATCAGACACGAACAGAAAAATAACAAAAAAGAGACAACAAAGAGACAAGACAAAACGCAACAGATATCAGACATATACAGAAAAGACAAACGACACAATGAAGAGACGAAACAAAACACAGTAGTTTTCCAGACAGACAGTGTTACGACGTCACAGGGAGGGGAAGTGTACTGCGCCTGACATGAGCTCATGGCACACGGTCAGTGGAGACGTAGCGCGGCGAAAACCGAGCCAGCTGCCTGTGCCACAGTATTATGGCCGATGCTGTGGTGCGCCACATCAGTTGAGCACGGTCGTCAAGGAGAACACAGCGTTGGTTCGCATTTTTTCCCGCGGGACTAGTTATTTATTTATTTTATTTTATTTATTCGTCTTAATTTTTATGTGGCGAAGTTAAGGTGAATTCGCCTTGTCTTACACTTAACCACAGTATACATAATAAGAAAGCATTTTACAACGTAACAGGAGAATAAAAATAAATATTAAATTTACATAGCTAAATTAATTAATAACATTGCAGCACTTAAGTTCAAAATTTTTAAGAAGAAAGAAGAAAATTTTTAATTTACAATAAAGAAAACAAAAAATAAAAACATTAACTATCACATTCACTCGCACACTCATACATAGGTATATGTCTTACTCCACTGTTCATGTTATACAGGGTGAGTCATCAGCTCTGCGACAAACTGTGACAGGATGTTCCTTGCAAAATAACAGTTAGAAAATGTCTGGCAACGAATGCCTGGAAACCACTCCTAAGGGCAGGAAACTCCTGTGAAGATGGGGTTGCAAGTATGGTTTTTATTGAATTTGACGGGAACTATTTGATATTAAGGGATGAAAATTTGTAGGTATGCCAAACAATTCAGTGGCTGTGGCATGCCATTACCCCTGTTGATCTACCGCATACCCTACATAGTCAAATGGGGGTTACCACCCCTTGGAATAGTGAAAAAAGTGTCTTCGGACGGCGTTACATAAATTATGACCACGGATTATGAATAACCTTTCAAGGACGTAC
>PNEQ01002403.1:0-28640 GCA_003012365.1 Medauroidea extradentata
TTTTTGTAATATTAAGTTTTTTGTAGATTTGTTTCCATTTTTGTTGTCTGTTAATGAGGATGAATCAAGAGAGCAAGCCCTGGATGAGCTTCAAAATCAATTTGCACTACTTCAGCTGGAGGACATTTCTTCGGTTGTCAATAAAGAAGATTCAGAAGTGGAAAAGTGGGTCAAAATTTCACGTGTATTAAATGTTAGTCGGCAATCAAAGTATGGTAAAATATGCAGTGTGATGTTGGCAATTTTAACTATACCGCACAGCAACGCTGAGTGCGAAAGAGTTTTCAGTCTTGTTAAGAAAAATAGGACTCAGTTTCGTTCTCAGATGTCAACTGAAGTCTTGGAAAACATCTCCATTGTTAAGTGCAAAACTTTTTTGGGCAAAAGGTGTTTTGAACAGTGTTTCAGTGACCCTTTCTTACAGAAAGCAAAAAAAGCTACTGTCAAATCTCTGACCAGGCAAAATAACTAACATTTTAAAAACAGTTGTGAGTTTATTTGTACATTAGAAATTTATCTGTAAATAACTTAGGCCTACAGCAACATTGATTTTCAACTGGAAAGTGCAACAATTTGTTAGGCCTACAAAGAAATGAAATTTCCAGCCATGAGGTGAGTTCAGTATATACATTTTTTTAATGTGATTTATGTGAACAGGAATGTCTGAATATTGCAAGTTGTTATTCATAAATTCAATTTCATCATATTTAAAACTTTCATTTAGCTGTATGACAATAGCCAGTTAATTAGTATGTTAAGTTATTGTTCTTTCAAAATTGCAGCGTATCATTTACGCAAAAATTAATAATTATGAAATATCTTCCTAATTTTGATTTTGGAAAGTTGGCAAGTATGCTTCATGTCGTTGCCATCTTCCAGAGAAAAGCCACCAACACCACTAGCAAACACGATACCGTATCTCACAACATAAACACGTGACAGTTTATGTAAACAAAACAGGACCCGAATGTCATGGACGTACATGAAATGAAACATTGAATACCATGACACGCCAATGATTCAACAGTTTTTATCATTCACTATTAACATACTCAAATTGAAAATTAGCACCACTGTTTGAACTTGTAAATTTTGTGTACATATTTATTGACTTGATAGTTTTTTCGGCATAGACAATATTGTAAATTTAGGACTAATTAAACCACTATTTCTAACGTGGAATTTTGAATTTCCCGCCTCTGCTGCTGTGTAGTTGGCAGACCGTCTGAGCCTGGGGGTGGTGGTGCTGGTGTGCCAGCGTTGAAGTCAGTCGCGCAACCAAGATGGCGGTAAGTGGTTGTGCCGGTAGCATGGCTCAATTTTAATCGTGGACTTGTTCGTTGTGGATATTGCATCCGACTTTTATACAATCCTTTTCATGTCCATGCAACATTTTTAGTTCTCCGGGTCGGATCTGTTCCGGATTTTCACGTAATTGTTTTTGTGTGCACGTGATGTGCATTTTCTCTTGCGTACTTTTCTGTGTGTGTTGAGCACGTGTTTGTGTACTGTCGTTTTGGTACCGGGCGTATACTTTTGTTAGTGCCTCTGTGTAGGGTTTGTAGCACATTTCGGTGCTTATTTTTTCGATTCGGCACTCCAGTGCATGTTTGCTGAACAATTCAAAAAGGTTCGTCGTGAGCATAAACTGTTGCAGTATGGATTGATTGGTATCCTGGTTCTCAAATTTTGTTCTTGTTTGTCTTTGTTCTGTATATTCATGTGTCGGTAGTTCAGTGCGTTCTCTGTGGTGGTTTTTTGAGGTTGTTTCTTTGTCTCGCCTTTCGTGCTTTTTTTACCGTATTCCGTCATGGCGACAGTACGGTCAGCGCAGGTTCGTTTTCGGTTGACTGAACGCCGCATAAAGTGGCTTATGAATTGGCTTTGATTACTGAAGATGACACAACTCAATGTACCTTGTTCTTAGCTGCTGTGCGAGACCTAAGCTGCGCGAGCACTTTGATGCCAACTATGTGACTATCGAGGCCGCATCTAACGATCAGACTGACTTCTGTGCAATTGAACACGCCGCTCGTATGGTGGATTTTGAGGACAAATGTTTTGCCATCATGGCAGTGGTAGACTCCCTCGAAAGTAAATCCAAGCCAGCCTCACACTCGTCGAATGGCCACTCTAGTAATTTGCGTGTAGCTCTTCCTCAGTTTGAAGACTTCACTTCAGGGTGAGCCACTCGGTGTGGTTCAGTCGTTGCCCATGTCAAGCTCTAACTTCTGTGTAGCTTGGAAGTTGTTGACCAACCGATATGAAAACAAACACCTTGTTGTTGGTCTGCACGTGGAGGCATTATTACAGGCTCCCACTGCTTCAGCAGATTGTCCCTAATCATTACAGAATTTACTGACCCTCATCAGTGAGAATGTATCGGTACTGGAAGCACTGTAGTTACCTGTGGCTCATTGGGATCTGATTCATTTGCTTATCATTTGTAAGAGTCTTGATAGTACCCTCCGCACACAGTGGGAATTGACTCTAATGAGTTTCCCACACTCAAATAATTTGTAGCATTTCTTGAAAAGCGGTGCAAGGCTTAAGAAGTACAAGTTCCCAATGAGTCAAGAGCACGAACCCTCTTATGTCGAAAGCAAAGCCACAGTCTTTGAAGTGGGCACCCAGTCGTTGACAAACCTCTAAGTGTTTGATGGGCTCACAGTTACCGTACAATTTGTGCCAGGATCTCCATTCACTGTATAAATGTACAGAGTTCAACCAGCTCAGTCCTACTGAAAGGTACAATGTTGTTAAGGAAAGTAAACTCTGTCTTAATTGTCTTTCAGTTTCTCATCAACCCAAGCAATGCCACTCAAAGTCATCCTGTCGGCAGTGTGGTTGTCGACACCATACATTGCTGCATTTTGAAAAGACTACTGACATTCACTTGCAGGATAAAAGGATGGATGCTAGCACCTCATCTCAAGAGGGTGATGTAGTTCCTATTCTGACAGCAGTGACACCTGTTGCCTGTCCTGTGTCTACTATTTTACTGTCAACAGCACAGGTACATGTCATTAATGCTTCAGGAGTTCGTGTTGTGGTTCATGTCTTGTTGGACTCTGAGTCCGGCCAGTTTCATCACTGAACGGTGTCTACAAAATTTGGGACTTCTTCGGAAACGAGCTGAGTTAGATATCGAAGGACTGTCCAACACATCAGTCAGTGTTTCTAAATCATCTGTTTCGCTTGTGATAGCTCCACATGAAGGAAATCTTCACTTTTCCTACAACTCCTTTGTCCTGCCTCGAATAACAAATCAACTGCCCAGTGTGGAAATCTCGTCAGGAGTACGGACCAAGGTCGCCCATCGTAATCTCGCCGATCCAGCATTCGACAAACCATGTCCGATCAATCTTTTTTTCGGGGCAGAATTGTTTCCCCGTCTCTTGACAGAAAACAAGCTCGATGGTGCTCCTGTAGCTGTTGAATCTGTCCTAGGTTGGATCTTAATGGGACGAGTGGAGCATCAAGGTCCCCCTTGTGTGTAGTTGCTTTGTATTTCTCTCCTTACCATTCCATCGTTGCCAGACATAATGAAACACTTTTGGGAGGTGCAGTAGCTACCTCCAAGTAAGCATTTATCCAGTGTGAGAACCATTTTGTGAACACACACTCCAGTGATGCTGTAGGCAGTTATACTGGGGTTTTGCGTTTTCAAGCCTCGGAGCCTTCCAGTCAATCAGTCGTCTTCTTCATGTTGAAAAGCGTTTGCAAAAGAACCCTCAGCTCAAGAAGTTATACTGTACCTTCATGCAAGACTATCTTGAGAGTGGGCAGGTGTAGAAAATTTTGACAGCCCAAGTTGCGTTTCCATCATACTATCTCCCACACCAGTAACAGGGTGGCTACAGGCAGGGAAAACAGGGAAATGTCAGGGGATTCAGGTATTGTGCAGGGAATTTTGTTGAAAACATACCTAAATTGTCGGCTTCTCATTTTTACACAGTAATTTGATGCATTCATCTGCATAAAAATTATAATCTTCTGGTTGATATAAATTTCATAGTGTACCGACTCCCGTTTCATTTTACTGTCTTCATTTAAATATTATGATTTTACGTTGGTTACAGTTATAAATAACATAAAGTAAAAATTTCAAAGTTATATTATGGTGAATTGTTGTTGAAAATTAACTTGATTCTTCGACTGAAGAGTTTAAATATTCCTTCCTATATAATACTGTAGCTACATGAAATGACTTCTGTTGTAGTAGTATGCAGATACAGTAGTTTTTATTAGGCTTACAATTTTTGTGAGGATAGGTGCAACTGTGTGAACTATGTTTTAAAATTTGACTTGTTTTGTGAAAGTGATGTTTTTAACACAAGTACAGCACCAAATTCTGTACCTGTGATGAGTTCTTTGTCATCGCAAGCGATTATTTGGTGAGGAATGTTATGATTTAATTTAAGGCATATTTAAATCAGATTTAATTTACATTTGGTTGTGATTTCTGGTCAAATATTTTTCAAAAAAAAATTGAATTTGTTACATTAAAATATTTCAGTTGTACAAATGTCAGGGAAATGTCAGGGAATTTTTTGGCAGAAACTCTGTAGCCACCCTGAGTAATGAAACCTGATACCTCCACCACTAAACTTTGGGTGGTTTTTGATGCACCATCAAAAGGGTCTTTGGGTCACACTCTGAAAGATGCTTTACTGAGTGGTCCTAAGCTCCAGGAAGATATAGTAAGCATGCTATTGTCCTTCGGAGTCCACAAAGTTGTTTTCACTGCGGACATCCGGCAGATGTACCGCCAGATCCAAGTGCATTCTCAACATTGGGATTTTCAGCGTATTGTATGGCGTTCTTCTGAGGATTCAGGATTTTCGTCTAAAAACTGTTATCTATGGTGTCGTCAGTACACCGTACCTGGCTCTTTGGACGTTGCAGCAACTGGCTAATGATGAAGCCGATAGATTTCCAGTGGTGTTGAAGGTCCTCAAGTCTGATGTGTATGATGTGGTCTCTGATGCCTCGTCAGTAGAGGCAGATTTGGAGATGCAAAGGGAATTTATTGCCTTGTTGGACAGTGGAGGGTTCAAACTGCGGAAGTTTTCTTCAGTCACGCTCGTTGGACGACCAGGAAGGTCAAGTGGTGAAGGTGTTGGGCTTAGAATGGAACCCCCTTGCTAACACTTTCTCCTACAAAGTTCAGATCAGTTCACGACCTGCTACCAAGTGAATCATCTTGTCGGCTGCTGCTAGGATTTTTGTCCATTAGGTTGCCTTGCTCCACTTACTCTTCTCATCAAGCATTTGATCCAAACGTGATTGAGGCAAATGGATTGGGATGATCAACCACCTATTGAAATAGTCCAGCGCTGGAGAGTTTAACCGTGAACTCCCACTTTTGTCTTCTCTTGCCTTGCCAGGACTAATCACAGGGTGCCCTGATTGCTCCTATCAGTTTCATGCCTTCTCAGATAGCTCAGAGGTATGGTATGCTGCAGTAATTTACCTGCGTGTCACTGGTCCTGACCTTACTGTCACTACACACTTAGTGGCTGCAAAATCGAAGGTTGCGCCTGTAAAGGTTTTGTCGTTGCATCGTCTTGAACTTTGCGGAGTGCTACTGCTAGCCCGTTGTTGAAACAACTTTTAGAGCAGAACAGTGATATCACAACCTCCTCGGTGTCGCCTCAACAGACTCACAGATTGTACTTGCTTCGCTGAACACCTCTCCTCAACAACTTAAAACTTTTGTTGCCAACAGGGTGAGCTAGATCCAGAGCCTTGTGTCTGCAGAATTGTGGAAATATGTCAGGTCAGAAGATAATCCCGCTGACTGGGCTTCACGAGGTCTGTTGCCTGCTCAGCTCATGACACACCCTTTATGCTAAGCAGGACCACTCTGGTTGAGAGAGGATGTGGAGTCGTGGCCGTCCAGCCCTCCGGTAAGTGATTCATCTGATCCTGCTGTGAAGCAAGAACAGAATCTTCATAAGTTTGTGGTGTATTTCTTGGATTGTTTGGCAACTTTGATCACTCGTTTCAGGTGCTTATTTAAGCTGCTTCATGTAATTGTTTACATGTTTCGTTTTGGCCACAACACCCGCAGTTCTCAGGAGGGTCGATTGGCTGGGAGTGTGAGTCTTTCTGAATTTTATAGAGTCTTGCCGGTGTGCTTCAAACATGTCCAGTCAGTTTCATTCAAAGTAGATATGCTAGCCTTGCAAAAGAGTAATCGTGTTTCACCTCATCTTCGCAGCACCAGTCCTTTCATTGATAGTGGTGGAGTGTTACAAGTTGGTGGTATGCTTCACAATTCAAACCTTTCATTTCAACAGAAGCACCCTGTTTTTTTTTTCCAAAAGCATCCATTCACTGATTTGATAATTTGTCACAATTGTGAACAAAATTGTCACCCAGGGCTGCAGGCATTGCAAAGTATACTTCGTGACCAGTTCTGGATTTTATCTGACAAGCAGGCTATTGCACATTGTCTGCAACATTGTATTACATGCTTCAGAGCCAAACCTTCGGCTTGCCAACCACCAATGGGCATCTTCCGGCAATGCAAGTCCAGCAAGTCAAGTCTTTTGTTAAGACTGAGGTGGACTTCGCAGGGCCATTCACAATCAAAGCCAGTCACTTGTGTAAAGCACCTTTGCTGAAGGCTTACCTATGTCTGTTTGTGTGTTGTACTACAAAGGAAATTCACTTGGAGGTAACTTCAGATTTGTCGACAGACACTTTCTTGGGTGCCTATAAACGTTTTGATGGTTGTAGAGGTTATTCAGATATCTACAGTGATTGTGGCACCAATTTTGTGGGTGCAAGCAATCACCTTAAAGAGCTGCAGCATTTTCTGTCATCACCTTCCCATCAGGCTACTGTTCTTGACTGACTCCTCTGCACCTGTTGGGATAACTTGGCATTTCATACACCCTGCTACACCTCACTTTGGTGGTCCCTGGGAGGCTGGGGTAAAATCAGTCAAGGTCCATCTAAGGAAAGTTATCGGAGACCAACTGTTGACGTTTGAGGAATTCTACATTGTCCTCCTCCAGTTGGAATCGATCGTGAATTCCAGACAGCTGTGTTCTCTGAGCTCAGACCTGAATGATTTGTGTTCCTTAACACTGGGTCATTTTCTCACACTTGAAACCTTAGCTGCAGTTTCTGAGCAAGATTTGTCGATAAACCAGGTCAGGCGCTGGCGGCTGGTACAGAAAATACATCAAGACCTTTGGCGACACTGGACCCATGACTATCTTCGTACACTGCAGCAGCGTGCAAAATGGCATTGCTCTAATGTCAGTCTTCTGCCCAATCAGCTGGTTCTTGTAAAGGATGATAGACTCCCTCCACTGCAGTAGCAGTTGGCACGGGTCGTAGAACTTCATCCAGGTATGAGTCTTTAGAGTGGCCACAGGCTGTACTACGACAGGGCTGACTGGGCGACCTGCAGTGAAGCTCTGTCCCTTGCCAAGTGATGTGTTGAAACTGTAGTTTCAAGGTGGCCGGGATGTTTGGACTTGGAAATTTTGTGTATATATTTATTGACTTGATAGTTTTTTGGCATGGATAGTATTGTAAATTTTTGACTAAGTTTATCCTCTATTTCCAACATGAGATTTTGAATCTCCCGCCTCTGCTGCTGTGTATATGGCAGCCCTGCTGAGCTTTTGGCTGCTGGCGCTGGTGTGCCAGCCTGGGAGTCGGTCGCTCAACCAAGATGGTGGTAAGTGGTTGTGCCGGTAGCATGGCTTAGTTTTAATCATGGAATTGTTCGTTGTGGATATTGCGTCTGACTTTTATACAGTCCTTTTCGACCGCCATGGCATTCGACAATTCAACATTCACTATTGAATGTCACTTACACAGTGTCACGACAGACCATTAGCAATACGAAGGATGTAGAGAAATAAAAGTCAATAACAGTTAACATACATTCCAGTAACTCACAAATATTAAAAACTAACTCGTAATACCCTGAATCAGAACCCAGTCTTGTTGACTGGAACCCACATGACTCACACACAAATGAATACTGCGCAGAAAATTTTCAATGTTAACATGGTGCCATATCCTGTCGGAAGGACCAAAATGTTCTCTCCAAGTCATTCATCCAGAGGACCAGCAATGATACTCGGTTGTCCAAACTTACTAACAATTCCCGGAGTCTTGAATCACGGTATGTCTTATGGAAATATAACCGTTGCTTTAGTCAGACATCGCATGCACCATATTTGTTTCTCACTAGTTCTCTTTTTCTGCTGTAAGTACCAACCTCACACACCAAAAATCCCAAACATTCACAAACTTGACAAAATAAAAACCTCAAACAAAGTATTTTTACTGCCTATGGAATATTTCTATTTTATAATTTGTATTTTCTTCAAGTTCTTACCGTTTTAATATTCTTTTAATTTCCGTAAATTGCTTGGTTTGCTATTTGTGTAGCGGTTCCCATGTGCATGCGGATTCAATCACTTCTGATATTGCAGCTTCCTGTGCTCATGTAGTTCTTGGCCACATTATCGACATAGCTGCACCAGGTAGTTGTTCCTGTTTTTACTGCTTTCGGTAACTTCTGGTGACGAAAAGAGTTTTCATCACGTTGGAATTCAAGAAAGTCTGACCTCTCATATCTACCTAAACACCTAGCTACATGATGTAGACCCCCCAGGAGTTTACTGGGAATGATGTTTCGTCTGTTGTTTCGGAAGTAGTGTGAATTACTATAACCTTTAAATTTCTATGAACTGTAAAACTTTTTTTTAAATAAGTACAATATAACTTTTAACCTATTCTTTCATCATGTTGCAACATGAGGATTTAAAATTTTTTTATTATTCTGTAGTTGTAATTATTGAAAAATAATTCTCAGAGGAAGTATAGTGTCCTCAAATTGTATTGTTGGTTTTTGTAAGCAAGGAATGCTTTTCTAATTGTAACGAAAAGTACTCAGTGTTAAATAGTTAAAAATTACAGACTTTGTCACAAGCAAATAAACATCCAGATAGATTAAGTTAATTTTTTATTACCTCTTGGTAATAATTCATTAAAAATTTTGTAACATTTCTTTTTAATTAATTTCTGTTCATAGAAAATTTTTTAAGACAGTGTTTTTGAGTCTGTTCTTAAAAAAAATTTGTGAGGTATTGGGAACTGGGAGGCTCGGCCCTTTCTCTGACTTTGTTAAAACTGGTCAACAATTTATTATATCCGTGTCAGTACTATGTTTTTCCCTTCGTGGTTTTAACTAGCTTGGGAGCTGTCCTGATTCGGCAGGTTTGAATTTCCATGCTTGCCCTTTCTGGACCTCCTAGGTAGGTTGGTAAAGTTTGGAAGAATTTCTACATCATTCAATACAGTGGCCACTCTGGTTCCTTGCACTCACCGGCGCTTCTGACTCATTACTTGATCTCATGGCATCGGTGCACCGACTCCCCATCCGTTAGACTACTGTGGGCATCTTCTTCCTCGCCCTCAGATAAAAGTATAAGTTCTTTTTCAGGGAGAGTAATGTCTAGTATATTTTTCTGTAAAAGTGCTTAGGTTTGGTCAAACTGATAATATAATAATCAGTAACAATTATATGAGTGCTTCATATTATCATACATAGCTCTGAGATGGGAATCGTCTCACAGGCTGTATTGTATGCTATAAACTACTTGTGTTGTCTGTGTGTCTCTCTTCTGTAAGCTTTTTAGCTAATGGTAACCTAGATAAAATTATAAATTATTGAACCAGTTCTTGTAAATTTTGCAAAGTAACAACAGGTAAGTCACAGCTAAATCCTGAGGTATTGAAATTGTAACCTTTGCAGGCTTTGATGCGTTTTCCTATTTGACTTTTAGCAACATAACATCAGTCGTAAAATACTTAATGCAATCAAACATATAATGTCAACAGGCATGGAGTCTGAAAAAGAAGAAGAGCCCGTTCATTGTCAATGCTGTCTGCAGTTGGTCCATATTCTCTCCGGTCAATCACAAATATTTGTTAACTTTACTTGCATTTGTTTGGAGAGAATTAAATTTTTAATGTCCACTTCTCAGCAAAGAAAAATAAAATTACATTCCGATATATAATGCAATCCAATGTAAAGTAGCATTTATAAAATGGTCAGCAAGAGTTAATGATGTTCGGTGACTAGAAATCTTGGCAGCTTGATATAGTGCAGCACCAATCTTAAAGCCTCCATCACACTATTAAATTTTTCCTTTCAATTGCTTCAATTATAGATGTTCAAATGAAGTTGGGTGCTAGTGACGTTACAAAAATTAAAATTTTCCACGACATTTGTTGAAGAAAATTTGATGGCTTTTGTTTTCACCCAGTGTTTGCTCACAATCACATACTTTATAAATTTAAACATATTATAAACTTCATTCCTGTACCATGTTCAGTTGAAATGAAAATATTACTGTAGTTTTAAGGTAGAGGCAAACCATTTCTGTGTAATTTTGATTGATTGACTAGTTGTCATCACTGTTTATTTACTGAGTCTGTGTATTTGTTATTAAAATAAATAAATCTAAAAATAAAAAATTGAGAAAATTTATGTTTTACAGCATTTTGGAGATTCAATTAGTTGCTACCCAAAACAACTGTCAATTCTACCAAAGTAATTGTTCAAAATACTGCAGAATAATTATACTTATTGTTATTTCTTGCAATTTTCCCGCTAATAAATTTCTTTTGCACTTTTTACATACTGAATGCTCTTAAACTGAAATGATTTGTACCATTATTTTGGCTGTATTATAAATAATAACCAAACGTATAGGTTGGGTAAACTTGCTCCAACAAAATTTGACAGTGCAACATGTCTTTAAACACAATTGATAGTACCCGACCAAATTTATTTTATGGAAAAATTTGATGACCACATTTAGTCAAATATTAGTTTTCCAACTTTATTTTAAAATGTAGTTGTAGACATAAATTTGACAGTGTGACAGGGCCTTGATACAATTTCAGAGTGCCTTCTGTTACATGTTGAAAACATTTTGTGTCGCTCGTCTACTGTAGATATCCAAATACTCTTGGCCACTGACAAAGGAAATTAACTGTCATGTAACATTAAATGTTCTGATATAAATTGTTATAGTACGTGCACAATTAATTTACACACCTTGAACTTAAGATCTTTGTTGAAAATAGTTTGAACATTTTTAGCATTTTAAAACACTTCTTTTCACAGTAAGTTTGTCAATTCGTTGAGTAATGGCTACAAATTTACTGTCACAGTTAATTTACATATTTTTTGTGTGTTATCTCTTATGTAAGAAATATTAATTTAATTTTAGTGTGTTAAAATTATTTGTGTGAAAGTCAGGTATTTTAGTAAGTAAATTAATGTTTTATATTTTGATGCATTGCTGCAGTTTCTTTATAAGGTACGTAAAACTGGCATAAGCCATTGCTACAATCTTTGTCTGTTTGTACAGAATCCACTTCTATAAGTTTTCAGAAAGTGTGTTCTTTCATGAAAATGTCTATCAGGTTTAGTATTGTATGGTATATTTAATGGCCATGTTAGCTCAGATTATTATTCTGCGTGCCAGACAAAACTTGACATTACTATTCACCATTACTCATTTTACCAGTGTTTTGAAATTTTCTTCTTGTAGAAAATCACAAAATGTAGAGCTGGGCAGAATACCAACTATTCTGAAAATATTCTGGAAATGTTTTTACTGGTATGGTTGTGCGGGAAATAGATATTTCCCTTAGGCTGTTTTTTTCTCGGAAAAATAAAAAAAATATATTATTATTATTAACTTTTTCGCAGTGACATAAAGCCCCACTGCGGTCTTATTGGGCTGGTTTGGCGTGTGGCATGATTTTAAATGTGGACCATGGATATAAGGTATGGGAAGTTATTAAGTGAAGACATGCTTCCAGGTTTTCACTGTTGGTTGATACCTCCTTTCTCCCTTGTATACCAACCACCATCAGTGATTCTTGCCTTGGTATGGAGCTCGAGCAGAGATAATGTAATTCCGCCAACTGATGAGAGCAGAGCCCTCCGGGCAGCTAAACAACATCGCCCCATTCCATCCTGGGCTCAGGGTGGTGAGCGGGCGGAAAACCGGGAAAAGTCAGGGAATTTAAGACGTCTGGAGAAGTCAGGCAAAAGTCAGGGAATTCTCTAAAAAAACCTGGAATTTGAAAATTTATTAAACTAACATTTCCGCGGGTGGTATTAACACAATGTACCATTTTCTTGGTACATATATCAATTTTCAATTTCCATAATATCTTTTCGTACTGATATTGTTGTTGTGTGGAACAGTGGATTTGACGCGAGGTACCAGTTTTTCATCTTAAATACAAGTTTTTGTTTACGTTGAGTACCAGAATTTTCAGTGGTTCCCGCCAGTGTTACCAGACCAATGGTTTCCGTGAAAATGTGTTGTGATGTTTTCAAGTTTCCACAGTGGCAAAAATTACTCTCCCATGGTGTTTCTTGCGTACTGTTTGCAAAATGACGTAAATTTTATTGAATTTTTAGTTAGTATTGTGACTTTTAAACAGTTTTTTTCCCCAAGAGTTCATAGTAGAAATTGAAGGCGCAGACTTGGCAACATAGGATCCACAGTTCGCTTTTGTTCTTACAATGTGTCATGTCGATACATCAGTTGTTTATTGTTTACTTGGCGTGGCGCGAATATTTTTTCCTATGATTTGTGCGAGTATTAATATCTTCTGAACATGTCTGAAGTTCGTGGATTTACATTTTAATTGTATTTTATCTACCGTACCGCGTAATAGAGGAACACGCCTGAACTTTTTGGCTTGTGCAGTGACAAAAGTGTGTTAAAAAGTTACAGCATAACGTGATTTCGTCTACGTTTATGAAAAAGATTAAGTGCATTAAAATATCTGTAAATGCATGTTCAATGAGTGTTATTTCCACAACGTTATTAACTTAAGGAAAAACTGTCTTGACAGGCAGAAACAGACTGCCATTAAATTAATCCAAAGTTCCTGGTGATAACTCTGCAAGGTGCAATTCGTGCAATGTTAATTTTTCTTTAAGCAACATGGACCGGCGTTCCGTTGTGAGCCACATTGAAGGCAGAAAACCCTAAGTAGGCTGGGAGTTCAAACTCTGTGAAGGTTGGCCTAGATGCTTTTTTTTTTCTTCAAATTTGTACCATGTGAAACCACAGTGTTTCTAGATTAGTGCTTTTCTTAATTTTCATTCTTGATTTACCAAAAACCTTTCAGTCAGATGTTAACACCATACTTTTTGCAGGTGACACAAGTATTTTATGGAATGCAACCACAAAAGATCAATTAAAAACTAAGTCCCAGATAACATTTCAAAAGCTGGCTGACTGGTTTACAGTAAATTTGCTTGTCCTCAATGAAGATAAAACCAACTGCATGGATATGATCCTTGAAAGAACTGCGCAATGGGAGTGCATGACTGGGTTCAGTTTTTTAGACGTACTCCATTGCAAATTAAATGACTGTCAAAGAAAACTAAACAAATAAAAGCAAAACCATAAAATAAGCAGAGTATGCTTTAGTCAGCAAGATACATACACAACATGAAATTCCAAAATGGAATCAATTCAAATAAAAACAAGGAATAAACAGATAATAAATGAAAATAATAACAAATATGATAAAAAAATAATAAAAAACCAAGTAACACGTGGCACAACAATGAGACGAAACAAAAAAACACAGTAGATATCAGACACGAACAGAAAAATAACAAACAGACACAACAAAGAGAGACGAAACAAAACGCAACAGATATCAGACATATACAGAAAAGACAAACGACACAATGAAGAGACGAAACAAAACACAGTAGTTTTCCAGACAGACAGTGTTTCGACGTTTCGGGAACTGGAATCTGTTCCCGTCGTCAGGTAGACACACAGGGTTCAGAAACTCGAGTGCGACTGATGAGGAGACTGGAAAAACCATGGGTTTATATAGGATAAGCCCACTTATCCTGCTCAGCCAATGGTAGACGAGCTGTCTCCTGATTGGTCGCGCAACATAGATTGACTCTGATTGGTTGTGATGGGTTGAGTGTGTGTTTTTGTTTTGTGCTGTAAAGTTGTTTCTCTCTTAATCAATGGATCCACATATTTTTTAATTCAATACTCTGTTGACTGAAAATATTGCTATTGCTAATAATAAAGGCTGATTCTTTGATTTTTCTTTTAATTTTGTCAGTTTCCTGTGTAAGTGGTTTCGAGTCTTCCCAAAGAATTTTGTGGCTATTTTCCCATGCATATTCGGCCAGTCTAGATTTTTGGGTTTCACATTTCTTGCAATTGTTTTGTGTTCTTTGATCTGTGTTTTTGTTTCGCCTCATTGTTGTGTCACATGTTACGTGGTTTTATTATTTTTTTTTATTTTTTATTTTATTTGTTATTATTTTCATTTATTATCTGTTTATTCCTTGTTTTTATTTGACCTGATTCCATTTTGGAATTTCATGTTGTGTATGTATCTTGCTGACTGAAGCATACTCTGCTTATTTTATGGTTTTGCTTTTATTTGTTTAGTTTTCTTTGACAGTCATTCAATTTGCAATGGAGTACGTCCAAGAAACTGAACCCAGTCAACTACATGGAGTTTCTCACTGTTAATAAAAGTGGCTCTGAGGTACTCATAAACTGCAATGACAAATGTATTTCAAGTGTAAAGTCTACAAAGTTCTAGGGTCTACAGATTGATGATCATTTAACCTGGAAATAGTGTATAAAATACATTACTGGCAAACAAAGAAACTTCAGTTACAGCGAGATAAGATATGTTTTTAACATCACATTGGGTCTTGTGTCATATTTAATGGATGAAATGAGTTATATGCTAGAGGGGAAGAAAGTTGTAATTTGTTTCGACGAATCATTGAGCAAAGTTTCACAAAAACAACAAATGCACATTACAGTATGTTTTTGGGATTCAAAGAGTAATGGTGTAGTGACCACGCATTACACGTTTGTTTTTAGGCCACTTATTAAATTCTTTTAGTATCAAGAGCTTTTCTGTCCATAACTTCACAACCACAGCTTTAAAAAATGGAAATTGAATTGACAAAGTGAGAATTGTTGTATTTGAATATTCCCAGGACTTTGTTGCTTTGTAAATAATAAAGATATGATAGAATTTCTGCACGGTGAAGTTATGTGGGTAAGTAGTGTTTAGCTTCACAAAAATAGGTAAATATTAAGAATCACCACTTATCATGTACCAGCCAAACTATTGATTTTAGACATATAGTTTACTAATGAAAAATGTTTCTAGAGACGTTATATGTAGTCCTACGTAATTTTTTGTTAGGTTAGGTTAAAAGTTTGGTTAGTTTATGTTAGTTTAAGTTACGTTAGCTTAGAGTAGGTTACAAACATTAAATTAGGTCAGGTTAGGTTACCTAACCTAAACTAGGCAACCTAAGAAAAAATTTTACCTAGGGCTTCTAGAGACATTAGAGGTAGTCCTACATAAAAAATTGTTGTTACCTAACCTAACAACCTAACTTAACGTAAAGTAAGAAAAAAATTTTCTACGTAGCCTTACTTATAATGTCCCTAAAAACATTTCTCGTCGATAAACTATATGTCTAAAATCAGTAGTTTGGCCGGTATGCAATGAGTAGTGATTCTTAATATTTACCCCAAAAAAAATTTGTCGCGATCATACTACGTGGTTAATTTTATTGTTATTCTGTTGGTCAGGGAAATAAGAGCAGCCTGGAAAAGTCAGGGAAATTTTTTTACAGGTTTTGCTAGCCACCCTGTGGGCTGAAATTGTTGCCTTTGTGTGGTGTGTCTGGGCAGTAGTGCAAATTCCGCCAGCTGATAAGTGAGATGTTAGGGGAAGCTTATACACTTCACCAGCTGTTGACACCACGGGTAACTGCAGAAAGGTCATTTTCTGACTAGTCTCTGCCTTACACAAACTACTGTCGACTTACCCAAGGCGCAGGGTGGAGGTAATATTGGATAGTCAGGTTAATAATTGAGGAAACCTATTGTAGGCTAGACATCCCCCAGGTTATTTCCCAGTTTCTCCTACACCCACAGCAGAGTCTGTGCCCTCCGAATTTATTTTACTCCTAGTCGATCTTGGGTGGGTTCTACAACCATATAACCGTACTACCACTACCATCACCCTTGACTGCCAAGTGCCGTGGTCAGTGTACTCTGTGGATTATTTGCTTAGGTCCTGCAGCCTGATAGCAGCTTGTGTGTATGCTTCATATTCTCTGCAGAGAATGTCGCTCCGCATCCGGTGTCTACGCTTATATAGCCAGGTGGAGGCATGAGAGGCCGAGAAGAAGGGTGCCCGACCATAAGAGTTACGTTGTCTGTTGCTCGCTCGTCCACTTCCGGCTCAGAGGAGGAGAGCTACAGCTCTGGTGTTCAATGTCATACACTTTTCACCTGACCTTACACATGTTTGGGGGGCTGCCACGCACAACTTTTAACTATGGCAGTGCCAGTACTTCAACACATGGCATGTACCGCAAGCCGCCTGGGTGAGGGGCGTAGTCCTAGCTCAAAACCTGTTGGGACAGACTAGGTGCAACGACTGGCATGTCGTGATTCAACATTTAAATAAAAAAAATTGAGAGACTCAATTAAAAACTGTAGCAGAGGTAACTCGAAACGAGTGTGCCAAATGGCTCCTAAATGTAGACTGCCGCCACTACTCGATGGAAAGAAGGCATTGTGCCTCCCCCTGCCTTCTTTAGCTTCTACTGTCAGTCTCAGCAACTGGTATCTCTGTCCTGCTGCTTGGCAATATCTTATCTTCTGTTAATAACTCCTTGTCTCTTTCCCTTCTCTCCCTCTTCTTCTTTCAGCGTACCCTTTTAATCCTCGCTGTAATCATCACTGCTAGCGACATTTGTTTTTTTTATCTATGTCTCTATTTCCATTACATCACTTCTGCGATACGTGGGTACTAAAGTGTAGTGACTAAAGTGTAGTGATGAATGACACACGTTCACCTGCTTTTTGCACATCAAGGTTTAAACCAGGGACGGCACCCTATGCCCATGGGCCAAACACTGGCCTGCCACTACATTTTGAATGGCTTGCCAAAAGCTGAAGCATTTGAGCTATATTTCAGAATTGTTTACACTGACAATATAAATACTAAAATGATAATTTAATAGGTTGCATTGCTCCTTTTTGAAATACTGAAGAGACAGTGTTCAAACTTCACTGCAAATAAATATTTAATAAAATTACTCTCTGTTTTAACAAAAGAAATTACCTGAATGTTGAGCTCATGAATAGTTATCACTATGAAAGTAATTTAGCATGGCCCATGACATAATTTGATTCAACTTTTTGGCCATAGCTCTGGAAAGGGTTGTCGCTCCTTGTTTAAACGATGTGACAGCTTTTGCAACTGTTAGGCCTTAGCAAAAGACACCACGAACTTTAAGAAAGATACAAGATTCAGGAACAACTTCAAGTTAAAAAAATTATATATATAAAAAAATTGTTTAATCAACACAACTTTTGAAAGATCTGCCACACTATTAAATTAGTCAAAAAGAAGGGGTGGAAAACAAAACAATAAACTGTGCCGCCCGATTGATTCAGTTTAAATATACCAATAAAATTACATAAGTAAAATACACAGCTGCTTCACTATAGTAATCTAATTGCATACTAGCAGTATAGAATATCGTAATATTCTCCAAAAAGTAGTAAGCACTAACTACTCTTATGCCATATCCAATAAAGGGATTGGAAAGTCTTTAATACCTACTGTCTCAGTCTAAGTAATTGTCCACAAAATTCTCATGATTCAAAATTTATAACACAATTAATGCATGCACAATCTATTCTCAAAAGGGGCATACAAATACAGTATTCACAATTAATGGTTACAACAGTTAGCTAGTGATTTGATAAGACAAGATACTGTTTCATCTTACAGGGGCACACAACAGCATATTAACATTACTTTAAGACTCAACCACAATTGCTGAAAGTCTGACAGAAACTGTTACAGGAACTTTATCAATACAATCAGTACAATTTAAAATATGTTACAGAAATTGTTTATACCAAATGCCCTTAAAAATTACATTTACTATGTTTAACCCAACAGGGCTCATTTAACTGCACCCAAGTCACACAGGAATAAGGTATTAAAAATATGTTACATCATCAGCAAAAGGTGAACGAATATTTCGTTCTTGAAATAGGCAATCTTGTACAACTACTTTTGTGATGTTAGAACCAACTGCTTTGAGCCGGCGTAATCCTATATGTGGTGTGCCGTTTGATCAGCTGTATGCTAATTTTATTTGTACTTCTCCGGTAATTATTTATTACTGTTTATATGAGAGTGATTTATTAACTGAATTCAACCTTTATTATTAGTTCAAGGATACTATGATTATTAACTTCCACGCAGTATTTTCTCTGCTAGCTGCACTACATTTTACTTTCACATCCCAGTCCAGGCAAGCGAATGCTCGCGTTTCACGGCTTAGGATCTCGCCAAGTATTTCAACATGTCCCTTTCTATGGACACTTACTTGTTTCTACATTCTGCGTTGCAGGTATGTTCTACGCCTCAATATACAGACGTTGCGTTATCACAGACAATCAGTATTTCTTTATATATGACATAAAATAATTAATATAAATGTTGGTAATCAACCTTATAATGTTTTCACGTTAATCAGAATAGCATATACAGGAGTACACCGGGTAGATATTATTATTAAAAGGTTTGCATAGCCCTATTTACAATTTTAAATAATAACTGCTGTTACGGTGTCGCAATCCCGACACAGTGCGATGTGCACTATGTAATTTAATGTCTTACTTTGTTTATTTTAACTACCCAATATTTTAAAAATAATAAATTGTTATTTCAGTCTTCCTCATATTAACAGTTTTATTTTACAGCTCTTCCTCTGGAAATTAATATTTATTTTGTAATGTTAGCTCTTCATGAGCGGTAATAGGCATCAGCCTTATTTATATTTGGTGTCCGCCTTCCTTGCCAGCGCACGCTGAAAAAATTAATATATTATTACTATGGTAGCAGATAATAATGTATTAAATACAGTAATCTAAATACACAAAATGGAAATATGTGACAGTGGGGTCTTCAAAGACAATAAATAAATTGTTTCTCTCCTACCTTTGCTCCAACCAGCATCAAACCTTTTTAAGAAATGGAGCCACACAATAAGACCCAAATAGCCTTAACGAAAGCTCCCCCACAGGTCCCACGCCTGGGCCCCATCCTACTTGCAGCTCAATACAAGGCAAGCGATGGATGAATTCGGCGCATCCCCACGCCGCTAGGTCACTTCTTCTTTAAATGACATGTTAAGCTTCCCGTCTGCATAACAAAATAAGGTTTACAGCCATGACACTGCTGTCCATTTACATCGGTGTCACATTGCAAAACCTTTGCAGCTGCTCAGCTCAAACCGACACTGCAAGCACACCATTATGTCAGTCATATTACACCAAAGACAGACATTAGCAAACACATTGTTTTTTTTTTACCCAGGCATTAATTTTTCGAAATGAGGTAAATCATTAATGAGCACAAAATTGCTTCACTCCACGAACAGTTTTACCTTCTCTTTTGGTCTAAAACAAAAGCTCACAATCATTTTCACTTTAAGTCCGCGCCTACAAAAATGGGCCGATAAACATCACCTAGCGTCATGCACGTCCAAATCATTCCATGTCCAAATCATTCCATAGCCGTCTCTAGACTTTCCGCTTCTCCCTGCGTGCTCGGCCCACTAACTTACATTCGTCATCAAGCATCAGCAGAAGCGTGCGACTCCAGCTGACTAGACCGTTTTTGCCTCATGTGAAAAATTGAATGCATTTGAACACCACATTAGTGTCGCAATTAGAAAATACCATGACTGCAAAATTTATATAAATTTTTGTAAAGCACAAATGGACACTAGAATTTAATTTTCAGTGATTCTACAATTGCACTTATTTTGTAGTCTCTGTCACTCGTTGGTTTATTTTTACTGTTTGAAAAGTGAGGCAATCTGAGAATAACTAGATTACAATTCTGAGAAAATATTTTGCAAAAGTGATAAGGAAATAATTAGATCTCTTTAACCAATAATCCGCAAGTTTGTTTCTGGAGGTATGGGCCATCAGCAAGGGAGCTGCTTAAAAGGTATACATTTCTGATATAGATAGCCTGGCATAGTTTTTCAATACACTCCTCCACCACTTATCCGGCATGTTCGGGGGACGATGTGTGCAGAATATTTGAATTTGCCAGATAACTGAAGGAAAAAATAAACACAGTATAATAGTTTTGATAAATACAGTAACTGTACCAAAAATAGTGTAATTACTATACTTTCAGTTCAGGTGCTACTCATTATTATTAAAATACAGTGAAAAATAGTTTGATCACACATAAAAACATCAATGTAAATACTACCTACTACGAACTAGTAAGACGCGGGCGGTACCTGCATGTTATCTGCGATACCATCAGCTGCTCTCCCTCCCCCCTCTCAGCGCACGCAACTGTCTCGTCCTGGGTGGTCGCTCAGCGTTCACTGACTCGTGGACCAGCTGTTACTGGCCGCGCTTAGCAACAGCTGTTTCCTTGTTTACGTCAACTAATTGCTACTTATCTGTAGATTTTACGTGTACATATCTTTTTATTAATTACGATGTTAAGTTAATTCCACTAACTGTGTACCATCACCACCCCTTCATCGGGGCTAACCTCAACATTGGTGATGGCAACTAATACATACACAGTAGCAGAAACGTGGGTTGCGATTTCCAACTATTTGCAAGCAACGCATAGGCAAGGATTTGACTTCAATTTGAACGAACCTGAGTACTCATAGCATCAAATCTCAGGGTAGCAAAACCAGTTAATTATTAGCACAGTGTGCAAGCAAAGTCATTATTATTTGCAATCATGAAATAGGGTAAATTACAAGTTAGCTTCAACTTCAAAGAAAGATCAAAGATCAGGTTCAATCGCAACAGCGATTTATTAATGAACCAAAACATCAACAATTACATAACCGTGAAAATTATACAAATTTGGTTAGTCCACAAAAACCAAAATATTAGAAATGAAACAAATAATATTGAACATTAACTTTACCTAATACTATTAACATGGTGTGCAAATGGAATCAATTATATAAGTGAACCATATGAAACATCAAGAAGCCCTAGTCGATAATCCTGAGGAGGGTGTAGCAAAGACAATAACTAAACATCGACTAGCCCTATCCTCGTAGGGAACTAGCTCACACAACATAGGCTAACTGAGTCCCATTCCTCAGTAGCTAACCCTGACATAAATTGTGGGGACACACGCCCCTAAATACAAATAATTAAAACTCAGGGGACACTCGCCCCTACACATAACCACAAACACAAGCATAACCTACCTCAGTAGTATGCACACAGTAACTAACACCCTCACACAAGACTCATAAATCGGGCACATAAGGTGCATGCAAAACATCCTATTCGTTTACTATTAAATATCTGCCATGGTTTGTATTCTCTGTCTGTCAAATTTAATCATCAAATTGCACGCCTACAAAGATTAATTAACAAGCAAAAGAAACTAAACTATGGAATTTATGTGTCTGCCTCTCTCTCTCACTCTCTCTCTCTCTCTCCCATATAATAAATATTACAGATTTACTTTAGTTTAAATACTGAAATCCCGTACGCGAAAGCTGCTTTGATATACCAGTCAAAGTGAAAAACAACAAACAGCACAAAACACGAACGAAGCGCTAGGACTTGGGCCATTATGCTACAAGACTTCAACTCAAGAAATAACCAAACAAGAAACTAAACAATGCGCCGCAAATTAATCAATTACTAGTCCTGCAGCATAACAACCCATTCCACATTTACGATAACTAATAACAAGACTGAGACTTACATTTCACAGGTAGCCGACTGTACGCACATACATGAAAAACCCGAGTATAAATACAAACAGTGAGCAGGAATATATTCCCTGGAAGTAGTCCGCCCAACATGGCGGAACAACTATGACAACTTAAACTGCAGTAAAATAAATATTATGTCTGAACCAGAACTATCTTAAGAAATGCACTATACAATCAATATACTACTCGCTATGTAGAACATTAATTACATATACAATTCCTTTCATATATTCTCAAATTTACAGGAAAATTATTTAATACAACTCTCGCGATATTTCTTGAGGTTCGGGGACGGTCACTGAAGTGCGCTAGTGTAGCGCGAAGCTAGCTGCACTGTCTGTACCTGTGTCTCTGTTTAGTCCATGTTACATCTTATGGCGACGAAAGTTATGTTTACATACGGCATCATAAAATATTCCAAAACACAACACACATAATAAAAGGTATGTACGAGTTTCTGGATACATGGAAGTGTTTGAAATGTAGCTGCAGAGTGTTAAATATGTTAATTCCTGATAACTTGCAATATCTGAACTGTTTCTAACGTCGTCAAATTACGTTGCGTACAGACGTAGTCGGTACAGTGCCACCGTCAACTTTCACAATAATGTAGTTGATGATCAGCTAAGTCTCGGAAACGATACAGCTTGGTAGAATCTTGACAAAATGTGTGAAAGGAATTGCAGGCCCATCACAACCCTAATAATGTACGATTTATAAGTTACGTACACTGAGTTACTTATGACATATTTACACAGCAATGGTTATGTATGTAACACGCAAACAAAGCCAGTATTCCGAGCGTAATCACTATCACTTAAGTCGTACAAGTCGCTCGTGCTGGGAGTTGTCAAGCCGCTCATGCTCGGTGTTGCCATAGCGCTTGTGCTGGGTGTTGCATCACTTGCTTCAGTGCGCTTACTGTTATTTCCTGGTCAGTGAAGTGATGAACAAGGGGAAATCAATGACAACTTGAAGTCATTCCTTAACATTTTCATCACGTAGGCCTAATTCATAAACTTCGAGGTTGGTAATATTTTTGGCATACAGCAACAGTGTGTTCACTGTTGTTTCAAAGCCTTTGAAATCATCAATTACACTTTCTTCGTCGTTGGTCACGGCGCCAAATGCTAGGGTTGGCCACAGTTTATGCAGCCTTCTGCAAAACTGAGTTGGGTATGTTGTCCCAAGCTCTAGCAAGTACCCAAATCAAATTGATTATATTCTTTCTTTATCTCAGCTACAGTTTTTCCGTGATTTAAACTTTCACAAAAGCAACACAGTCGAGTTTTTTTTAATGTCAACTTTATCTTTGATAGACAACACAATCTTTTTTGGTTTTTCAGTAGAACCAGAACTCACGTTTGTCATTTTAGTAGCCATCGTGCAACACAAAACAAAAACAACTCTGATTTACATAAGTGTGTGAGCAAGCTGCGCAGTTACTTCATCGCCCGATATCCGACTTTCCGACAGACTGTTTCATTACGCGAGAGATATGCGGGTCTTAGCACGCGGGGATTCACCTACTCGTCTAGGGTAGGGCGGCTGGGATGGCGATAACATAACTGCATGGCCCTTATCGTTTAGAGGAGGGTAGGTACAGCACACCGGCGCCCTACTGCTCAGCCACCCGCCTGCTTGCATCACGCCGACCTCCGTGGCACAGTGGGTTGTGCGCCGGTTCTCTGTATGAAGGTTTCTGTGTTCGAGTCCCAGACAAGGTATGATTGTTTTTAATAAGCAATTCCGATAGAAATATTTGTACACGTATTCATGTATTAGTCTCTGATAACCCCAGTTGCTAACAAGGAAAATATAAACAAATTTTTTTTAAAAATTAAAAAAACAAATTTTAACAATTAGAAAAAAATTTAAATTGTTGGCAGATGCGTACCGAATAACTGAAGTACTGGATAACTGAATGCTGGATAAGTGATAGAGGAGTGTATCAAATGGTTTTTTCACTTTAAAATTTTGTGAAATGTATGAGTAGTACTTATCAGTTTCGTATTCAATATGTTCAAGTAAAACTGCAAGCATATAAGTACTTGAAAATTTCTGATTCAGTGGAGTTTTTTCAAAATTGAGAGTCTGATGTTATGCCGCAGTTAGTGTTACCAAAATAAAAAATGTACAGAGAATAATCTCCATGGTTCATCAATTCAAATCATTTTCTGCTGGAAAATGTTGTGTGTCACTAACCTGCACTTGTCTTGTCTGCCACTTCTGTGTTTTCTGCTGTTTCTGTGTTGCCTGCCACTTCTTTGTTGTTTGCCACGTCTTTGTTGTCTATCGCTCCTGTCATGTGTGCCGCTTATGTTGCCTGTTGCTTCTGATTTGTGTGTAGCTTTTGTTCTCTCAGCAGATCCTGTATTTTCCAACCCTTTTTATTTTCATTACAACATCCTTCATCACTCAAATGAGATGTTATGTCACTGTCACCTACATCGCTACCTGACGATTTTTAGTTTTTTATGATTTCATATTTTTTTTCTGAAAGTTGTAGACTTTTACAACACTGCAAATTGTCTGTCGCAAGAAAATATAAACAATTTGATAACTATCTGCTGGAATATACAATTAGCTTCACACTAGGAAACTACAGTACATACATTGTTAGGGTAACACGATAAATTCTCAGTAACTTATGTTTTTACATAACGAGAGTATCAGGATTAATGTAAATGTTAAAAGTGTACATAACTCACAATTTGCCGTTTGATAAAATCAAATATTCTTGGCGGGAAACGACTGCAGCGCGCGACAATATATCTCATACTGTCCCTATCCATAATATTTTTCAGTTAACACCATAGCGCCGATAAATCTTCCCAGCCTCTGCAGATTGCGTCAAACATAGTAGAGTTCTTACACCCAAGAGGATACGTCTTCTCGTTAGCACTGATATGAGAGCTGTGGTAGCCAGAATAACTATTGGGATATTTGTTTTAATGTGAACAGGTAGCACTAGTATTTACTTTAGCAAACAAACATTGAAACGTACATTTACGTGTGTGCTTCAGACGTAAATTTACGTTTAAGCATTGGTGGGAATCATTATTGTCACTCATAAATATACAAGCATCCTCCTAGGGTTAGTAGTATAGGTAAAGCACGTGCATGGCCCAGTGTTGCCACCACTGTGGTGGTCCAGCTTAAATTTTTCTTGACAACCTTGTTTATATCTCTTTCTCGCTCATATATATACACTAGACCCCCGATTTTACGAACCCTGGATTTAACGAAGGTAGCGATTCTACGAATACAATCTCAGGAACCCTCAAAAAATAACAAAATTATATGACAAAAAAATTGTAAGGAATTACGTTGACAATGAATAAAACACACTGTATCTAATTCACGGCATTAAAATATGAATTGTAGAGTTGCAGTTATTACTTGGTAAGTCACAATATTAAAAATAAAACAAAAATAGCGAAAATCCGTTAAAAAATGTGGCAGTGACAGTTTGAAAACCGCGCGGCGGCGGCGGCGCCTGTGCCAAGCCGGCCGGCCTGTCTCCAACTACGACGTATTAGGATCTATATTGAGGTCGTACTATAGCCACAAAGTTCCAGCGCATGCGCATATTGCTCATTTAACTATAGTACAGCCTCCTTCTAGGCTGTTTCACGATGACTTATATCTCTCGCGTCTCGCGCCGAATGAGTTTACTTTTTTACACGAACCCTATAAATAATAGCGTGATATTTTTCTTTATTGCGTTAACACCATACGTACTTACAGCAATTAACTTGGCGCATAATTTGCTTAAACAATGCGTTACTGCGTGTCGTAAAACGTGCGTTTCACCAGTGTAGAAACATTTGTCTCCGGGTATGTCGAACTTAAAAAATAAATAGACGTTCGTGTATTACGTAATCCCGGAACTCTTATTTATTTTTACAGCATATACTGACTGTGAAAGTGATTATTTTCAATCACTTATACATGTAATTCTCGACGATTTTAGGTAAGAACGTCAAAAAATGGCGTTTTTGGAACAACGTCGGTATATGTTACGGTGCCGCTATCTATCACCTATCTTGTGAACGTTCGTACAGTTTCGCTATCTGTCCGCTCTGCACGCTACTAGTATCTACGTTCTCGTACAATTTACGTTAAGTTATATAAAATTGCGCAATGAATAAATACATCCGCTTATTCCTTCTTTCTTTGGTGAATAATTTACAAGGGCATTTTACTAGTAAGGAATGCCTACTTTTTTTTTCATTAAACGCTACGCAAATCGGGCTATTCGCTCGTGAGAGAAGTCACTCGACAGCTAAGTTTTCTCTTCTTTTTACGACAAAGATCGATCGTATCTATTGTTTAGCGGTGTTCTTTTGATCATAAGACGTCTACCTATTGATATAAATTTATATTTCAACTATCACTTGCGCTATTTTTCCGTTAAATACTACGGAAGTCGGTCTCTTCGCTCGAGAGAAGACACTCGGAATCTCGATTTTCTCATTTTTTTAGGAAAAGGATTAGTCATATATATTGTTTAGCTGTGTTCTTTTGATCGTAAGACGTCTGCCTATTGATATAAATTTATATTTCAACTATTACTTGCGTTATTTTTCCGTTAAATGCTACGGGAGTCGGGCTATTCGCTCGAGAGAAGACCCTCGGAATCTCGATTTTCTCATTTTTTGGGGACAAGGGTCCGTCATATCTACCGCTCAGCAGTGTGACGTCTGGCTACTGACATCAATTTATGTTTACATTATTACGTTAATTAATTTCCCGCAAAACACTACGGAAGTCGGGGCCTAGAGACACTTTGCAGAAAAAATGTAATTTTAAAATTTTCTGTTATGTCCGGGGGGGGGGGTGACAAAATAAGCCGCTATCGAATTTACGAAGGTAGCGATTTTACGAATGCGATGAGAGGAACCGTGAGTATTTGTAAAATTGGGGGTCTAGTGTGTGTGTGTGTGTGTGTATATATATATGTATATATATATATATATATATATATATATATATATATATATATATATATATATATATATATATATATATGTGCTTCATCACGGCACGAGAAGCCAGTATTATTTTTCACAGTTATAATATATATTTTGTAGAAGGGTCTATTATCTCATATCATCCATTGCATCAGGAGAATTAGTTTTTCCGGGATAACGGAGTGATCATTCTTGGTTCTGCCCAAACCGCAGCAGTTTGTAGAAAGTGGGCAAACAGATCAGTAGTGTCATGCACTGTAACTTCAATGATATTTTATTGGTGTATGTGTAATCAGGCGTGTGTCGAGCCTGTATGCCACGTTGTGATTCAGTTGGCGATTTCATGAATGACTCAGGAGTACAGGGACTAATCCTGGCTGTTGGACCACAGCCCACTCACCAAAAGCCTCATTGCTACTCCACATTGGAGTAGCTGGCGCTCACCCGAAACGTATCTAAATTGTACTTAACCTTTTGCCATGCCCACACCTGAGCCAACCGTGCTCTGAAACTCCGCAGAGCTTAAGTTGACAGTGTCAGTAGTACAGCTGGCCTTTTGAGACTGTATAGTTTGTTTTCTAAATTAAACAACAAATTCCAAATCCCATCGTGTTTCTGCTAGAAATGGTTTTTCCTGCCCAAAATTTTTCAAAACTAAAATTTTCTTTCGTGCCTAGCTCTACAAAAATGCACATACTTTCTTATAATTTCTGACAGTAATTAATGAAAATATTGTTAACGTTCTCAAACTTTTTCAAACCAATCTTAAGCTTTTCATGTATGTTCTAATTTGTAATCTGTTATTCACTGAACTATTTGAACATACAAAAGATAAATTGACTGTGTTTTTGATGCCAAAATTATTTTGGCTTTCTTGTTGGGCTAGTTACTTTGTGGACTTTGAACAACAAAAAAATACGGATTATGTGAAGAATTTTCTATAGTAGTTTTTCTTGTGTTCTCCAGATTGATGAGAACTTGGCAGTCACGCAGTTCCAGTACAATGGATGGCCAACTGTGGAAGGGGAGGTGCCTGAGGTCACCAGAGGTCTCATTGAACTGGTAGATCAAACACAGAATCATCAGGAAACCTTTGGTGGAACTGCACCTATCGTAGTACACTGCAAGTATGTTCATGTCTTTGTTAATATTCTTTATATCAGGTTTATCCACCATTGTGATTCACAACTGATAGCAAAAAAAAAATCATGTGTTCACAGAGGGTGTGTGTGTGTGGATGTGGGTGTATGCATATGGGTACACTCCTTCCCCGCTTATCCGACTCTGTTTTAACCGAACCTTCAGTTAATCGAACCGTTTTTCTCCGTGTGATAAATGTGAATACATGCCCATTAATATGTACAAACATGTAGTATGATTAGCGCGCGCAGCATGCAATTGCCGTGTGCACTGTGCCGGTCACGAAGCGAGCCGCGAGC
This sequence comes from Medauroidea extradentata, assembly GCA_003012365.1. Taxonomy (NCBI): domain Eukaryota; kingdom Metazoa; phylum Arthropoda; class Insecta; order Phasmatodea; family Phasmatidae; genus Medauroidea; species Medauroidea extradentata. Next base: position 28,329 of record PNEQ01002403.1, read on the forward strand.
GGCGCCGGCAACTGAACAGGTGGTTTGGTCGGGGGAAGGGTGGTGGCGGACGTGTAGGCAGGCAGTCGGCCGCTGCAGACCAATGTAATCAGTTTGACGAGTGTAGCAATTTTTTTATTTATTTCAGCATGCATGCTATGGTGATAATTCTGTGTGCGCTTGCCCGAGACATATAAAAATAAGCTTGGACGGGTGAAAGTAATTGTTCACTTGTCCGTTGGGCAGGTAATGCTAGTGTTATTTGCCAGCAAAAATAAGCGACGCCAACATTGGTAGTTGCTTTATTTTCGCGCACTAGTCGTGAACTGAGTT